>VDFB02180874.1:0-34051 GCA_007258455.2 Sequoia sempervirens | reverse complement strand
GAACATGAAAAAAATGAACACGCAAGATAAAATCTCAGATCACAAGCACAACGATCAATGCAAACGTGCAACACAGATAGAGCATGAACTACAAACATCCACAAGCATCATGAAACATTAGAGAATCATCCACAACAACTGAATTTACTGGAATCACATGATCTTCATTCAGGAACACAAACTGAAGTAACAAAAAAACTGTAAGAATACAAATCTTCATAACTTGATCAAATCTTCATGTGGATCTCTAAAACTTGATGTGGATAAACTAGATATACTCAACAAGAAACCTTGTCCAAAAACCCTCGTGAACAACAATGAACTGAAGACACCGGAGCAGAAATAACTTCACGTCACCTCTAACAACATGTAGCACTTCTTATTACAATTTTCTCAATATCCTCGACATATACAACTTCTAGTGCAACAATTCTAATAGTGTTGACATCAATGAAAACCACATATCAACAACACACCTCAACATCCAACACATATTTTGACGCATCTTTCTTTTTTTATACAATTTCAAATGCATTGTTAACTAGAATATGTAAGGAGGTTAATATATTCAAACAATTCTCTCTTGTTCATTTAGATATTGATTCCATAAAATAAAAAATCGATTCTTTTCCACTATAATTATAAGTTTTGTAGTAGGTTTTTACCTACTTTAAATACATAATTTATTTGTTTCTTTCCTTAATGAAACTTAAGAATGTATATACAACTTTATTTCTTACACAAAAGTGAAACAAACAAAACATTTCTTTCCTAAGGTGTTTATCTTTCTTTGAATCTCCAACTTGTATACAATAGAATAAATATGATAAAATGAACTATATACTTTGTAAAAACTTTTTTTCTACTTCTTTCTTTTTGCAATATTACACAATAACTTTCTTAACAAATTTTATTTTCTTGTTAACATGATTTTCATATTACACCTGCTCATATACACAACAAAAAATTATGCATGAGATCACCCAAAAATTCTTGAATCTCTCCTAGTTTCTCAAAAACCCCACTAATTCAATCTAATGAATCTCCCCATAGGTTTTGAACTTCAACATGTCAACCTGAAGAGAGGAACTAACAAAAGAAACAATATAGCCAATAGCTCTCCTCCCAACAATAGGATTGTAATTCAATCCACCCTCGAGCACTAAGGGTCACATAGCTCTACCCAACATACTTTACACATGGGTTTTGAATCCCCACATAGATTCACATGACTAAGCTTGACACAATTCAACCATTACATTCACATAACTCTATTGCTTTATTTTAACACACAAAATGGCTATTCATGTGCAACTTGACAATGTGGAACTCCTACCCAAAAAAATCACAGCATATAAAATACAAAATCATAAAAGGATCAAATATTAAAACTCCACGTAGATTTCAAACTACAAATTAAAAAAACAAATGTTCCTTTACAAATTAAACAAAGATTCAACATGTTGGTTTATTTTTAAGAACCAAGTTGATCTTCAAAATTACCTAGATGGACTTTGTCGTTTCCAATAATTAGCAATCTAAAGGGATTGGCCAACGAATGAGTAAAAGTTGCAACACTTTCACTCTTGCACTTTGGGTTGTGAAACCTGAGAGGGTGATCCCATAATCTATATTCAAGAACTTGTGTGGTTTATATTTAGATACATTGTAAACAACAAATAATTCTTATATATCTACTCAACAATATAGTGTATCAAAAGAGTTGGCAGTTCTCTTGAATAATACCCTACACTTTGACCATAAGAAAAGTGAAATTCACTGTAGCATGACTACAATGGTAATTCATTTGAAATATTTCTAAATAAAGAGTGATTTGCTGATAAATTGACCCCGGAACTGAATTGTGAGTAATTTACTAAATCCAGTGCCTTATCCTAAACACATAGTCAATTTCTTAACCTATGTAACCTGATAACAATTCAACAACAACAACATATAGCTCAAGAAACACTACATTACAACAATTCCTCATAACATTCTCGACCACTACATCTTGAAGATATCCTAGCACATAATTCATAGAATTCAACAATCTCATTCAAGCACTTACACTAATTCATTGAAATAATAAGCAAGAATGAACTTACACATCCACTAGAAAGAAATGGAGACAAACAACACAATACTTAATTATATTCATTCATAACTTGTAGAACAATCACAGACGAGAGACAATGGCAATGAAATTAGCATCATTTTGTATTATATTTGCTATCCTGTTATAAAAATTATATACATAGCTAAAGACTCAGAACTTAAGACAAAACTTAAAATATGCTCTGTATTCACTTTACAATTAATTGTGTCAATTGCATTTCATGGAACTCCATACTTCTAGCCCTGAATTCTTTCTTATAATCTAAATGAAAGAGAAAAACCAGCTTCAGGCTCAGAAAGCAAAACCCTATTGGACTGCTATAACAAATATTCCCTTTTTAGTTATGCTCAAGCTCTCAAGTGGTGGGAATAAAAATGAGGCAAAAATAACCTTCATTCATTGCTAAGATATGGTCCCACCTTTAAAAGGTGCCATTTTTTGTTACAATAGCTTCAAAATATCCTCCATGCACTCAAAAAGTGTCCACCATGGGCAAACCCAGTCAACAAAATTTAAAAAGCATGAAAATAAAATTGTGATGAAGAGTTGTTAACCTATCCTAACTAATGAAAAACAAAAATAAAAATGAAGGAAACAACACTAAACACCTCAAGATATGGCTATGTTAACTCAAACAAATAAAGATAAAGAAAAGAAGATTTATACCTTGTAAGAGTTGCTCCTTGGTTGGCCCTTTGATGGAAAAATGGTAAAAGTAGATGCAAAAGGATCTATGTGAGATGAGGAATGCAATGAGCTATATGGGTAGTTGGATGGATGAATGTAATTGCAAAGGATGAAAGCTTCAAAACATGCAACAATGGAGGTTTGTGAGTGCAAATTCAAGTATGTTGAAAATGCTTGTGTTAGAGAGCTTGAACTTGTGAATGTAATAATGCATCATGATAGAATGTATAGAAATACTCTATATTTAGGGGAGAATTCTCTGGAGAATTCAATGGTCAATATTGAGCCAACATGCCCAATATGGAAGGCTATGGTGAGTTGAAGACTCACAAACCCTCACATCTTTCCATGTGGAAATGAGATGGAAAAAGACATGGAGGGAGGAGGGAATACAAGTGAGGTGGAGGTACTTGCAAGCACCTTGGAAATGGGATATTTCCTCAAAAGGAACTCTTGTCCACATGTGGGAAGGATGAGAGTGATGTGACAAATGAGAGGACCATGGGAATGAGATAAGTGGTTGTAGAATAAAAGTGAATTTAAAAATTCACATGATGAGAATACCTTGTGAATAAGACAAGGTGCTTATAAAGGAAGATGAAGTACCTTGTGGGTAAGACTAGGTCCTTAAAAGGAAAGTACTTGTCCTCATGTGAGTGATGTGACAAGTGAGGAGTTTTAGAGCTCCTAACAACATGGGGAGAGGAGAGTGTTGGAGGGATAAAATGGAATTTAAAACTCCATTAGGAAGGACATGGGGATAATAAAAAGAATTTAATATTCTTTGGGAGATGAGAGAGATGACTAAAATGCTAATTAGACTAGCTAATCAATGATTAGAAGATAGTTAGTGGGTAATGAAGATTAGGAGCCAACTTGCAAAGTTGGAGGATGTGACACATCTAATCATGGATTAGACATGTGCACATTCATATGATGGGATTAGGAGGTGGATTAGATTAAGAAATAGTGATGGAGGATGGACATGTGAATTAAATAAATGTATTATTTATTTAATTCTTTTTTGAGGAAAAAGGGTAAGGTATTTAATTATTAAATAAATACTTTAGGATTTAGAAGAATATAATGGTACTAATTAAATAATAGAAATATTAATCGATTAATGCAAATAAGAGGATATTTAGATGAAAAAGGATAAATTTGGATAAATGTAAATGTCCAAATTTAGGTGTCTACATTTTTCCCCTCTTTGAGATGGTGTTACACAGTAGCATCATTTCAAAGAATACTAAATCATAGAACCCGGAATAAGATGGTTAGATTGGAAAAGATGCCCCAATAATTCAAAGTAGTGACTAGGAAGGAAGATGATGGAGTGAAGATGCAGATTAGGGATGGAGGATGCCCCCTCGAGAGGAAATGTGGGTTCACGAGGACATGGGTGTTCTCTTGAAATGGATGAGACGATGAAAGGGGAGATGAGGGAGATGATGAAAATTGATGGATAAGAGAGGATGATAAGCGATAGAAGATTGTGAAGTACAAATGGATTTAAGGACAAAGGTGATGTTTCCCCAGTCAAGCTACAAGCGAAAATGGGTTGATGATGGATGGAGTGTTGTTGATGAGGGAATGAATATCCTAAAACAACATAAGGATAGGGAATGATACATCCCGATGATGATGATGATGAAAGTGTTGTTGATGAGGGAAGGATACATCCCAGAACAACACGAAAGGATAGGGAAGGATACATCCCAAATATGATGACGATGATGATGATTGGATCAAGGCTTGTAGCAAGGCTAGGAAAAAGACCAAGGATGTGATTAGATTATTTGTGCTAGATTGAATGGATTAAGATTGGGTGGAGATGTGAATTGGTAGAAATGAATGAAAACGATGAAGCAAAAGATGCTTAAAATAAAAAATCTAAATATTATCCTAAGAAGATTGAAGAGATGATGATATCATGAGGGTGCTTAGAATAACCAATATATATTATTCTAAGAAGATTGAAAAGAGTATGATATGATGAGGATTGATGAAAATATGGATGAGAAGAGATGGAGGATACATGCAATGTAACATAATGGAAAATGAAATGCAATCCTAATGCGGTTTTCCATTTTTGGAGCACTAATTTTTTCTATAGCATAAGACACTAGGTACCAGGGTATATGTAACCAAGGTGGATTAGTGTCTAATGCATGAAACAAACACAGTAGAGAAGAAGGCTGTTCCAACACCATAAATTCACGAAGACCTTACTCGAGCCAGGAATTGGAATAACCACAACCACAAGAGGATGCCCTAGCGTAACACAAGACCACAAGGATGTTGGTGGGTACAACACAGAACAACCTAGAAGACAACAACAAACAAAAGATCAAGATATGTCCCTATGTTTACCAGTCAAAGCACACCATGATACGATAGATCAAGGCAACCCTAACGAGGTATGATAAGAAGCTCAAATGATAAACAAAATCCAAAAGCATCAAAAGATTGAAATCAATTGTAAACATCCTTTGCCATAGGATTAGGGGGATGGATGGGATCGATCAGGTCTGTTAGGAAGGATACATCCTATTGAGACCAAATATGGATACTAAACTAAAAGATCGATATGACACAGGATATTCAAAGTTGATTGGATCTGATGATACTAGTGGATCTTTTTTGTTAAGAACCAGCTAGATAAGGGCATAACTTAATGACATGACACAAGAGAGAAAAGACATGAGACTGACACATCCTAAAGACCTAGGGGATAGGGGATCGATAAGAGATTAGCCTAGCCTACGTGAAAGCATAGAGCCCTCTTAGTTCGATAAAAGGCCGACGACTGACCATGGATAAAAATAGAAAGAGGATGATGGAGACCTCAATGGATGATAAAGACAGGACAGAAAAAATCCTAGGGAGTGAATCAAATGATCGACCTTGCCTACGTGAAAGGGTAGGGGCAACATAGTTCGACAAAAGACAAAAGACAAACAATGGAGAAGGGATGATGAGATAACCCTGATAAGGGTTTCAAATGATGGGACTGATACGATGAAACAAGATAGACCTGGTAGATAAGATAGGATGATGGTGATCAAACAAAGCTTAGGGATGGGATAGTTATCCAAATCATCAAAAAATGAATTGGGAGGATGATATGATGGAGAGATGAGTGATGAGAAGTGATAGGAGATTGGAAGTATGTGCAAAAGAAGCGGGAGTGATGATGATTAGATAGATGGCATTGGATTGTGTGAGGGATAAGCCTATAGCCAGATACCAATGACAAGGGATTATGAGATGGGATGAGGATAGAGATTAATGGATAAGGAGATAAGGATGGGAATATGAAAAGGATTTTTGGATGTGTAAGGAGATAAGGATGGGGAGATGGAAAGTATTTTTGGATGGGTAAGGAGATAAGGATGGGGAGAAGGAAGGGATTGTTTCGATGGATAGGAAGATAAGGATGGGGAGATGGAAGGGATGATAGAATCAATGAATGGTGTCTCCAAGAATTGTGTCACAAAGAAGAAGATGCCCCACTCTAGATATGTCATGGATGATGAGGCATGAGGGATAGAAGATAGAAGGATGGGAAAATAAAGGATTGATATGGGTATGGATAGGATGCATGGATAAGGAAGGAAGATTGATGGTAACATGATGGGTGGACAAGGAAGATAGATGGATGTGAATAAGGATTAAGAGAGTGTATCGATGAGGGGAATGTATGCCAAGAGGTGTCCACAACATGTTTATATGTTTACCCCTATCTATATCAAGACCACAAGGAGGATGGAGGGATTTGGATAAATGGGATATGACAAGAAGGATGTGTAAGATAGGTGGGATGGAGGAGATGGGTGAAGGGGATGCAGTTGCCCCCAATGGTGGAAGTAAGCTAGATGGGGGATTTACACATGATACCTATTTTCTAGGTTTTCATCATGGTACTTATCCAAGGTGCTTGTTTTCCAAGTTTTCACCATTGGATGAATTATTTCTCTTTACTATTTCTTGATTTTTTTTATTTTTTTGTATTTTTGACAATTTTTTTACTTTTTTTAATTTTTTGACTTTTTAGATAGCATGTGGATGGAGATGGATAGTGATAGGGATGTGGATAAGTGGATTTAGAAGATATGAGATAAGGAAATGGATGAAGGAATCAAGCATCAAGTTCCATACAACGCGTTAAGGGCCCTTGTGTCAAGTGACCATTGGATATTGGTACAACCTTATTAGGATAAATAGATTATGCAAGAGAATGGATCAAAGGGATTTGATGGGGGAGATCTATGGAATAATGGATGGGCTACTAGAAAGTGTATGGATGGAATGATGGGGTATTCATGTGATGGAAAGATGTTTTCAGGACCAACATTGACACATATGGTGGTGGATATGAAAGGATAGGAGGATTAACGGATGGAGAATGTGGGGATAATGGAGGAGATACGATAGTGAATTTTGGACATAAGGACCCAAAGAAGATTTAGGAGATGGTGGATGAAAATGATTAGCTTTTGGATTAGCAACTTTGGATGTTGTTACATATTTTTCATTTGAAGGCGTTGCAGCTTTTTTCTTTGGGATCCACATGGTTTTGATCTTTGCTTTGGTGGGCCTTTATGGCATGTGAATTTTATTTTGATTTTGCATTTGATTTTTCTTTTCTTCAACATATATTTTTAAGGGTACATGAGGAGCTTTAGATTCATGTGGATGTTTAGATTTATGCAGTTTTACTTTGGTATCCAATGTGCTTTTAATAGAAATGGGATAGTTGTGAAAAGATGCATGATGTGGAGTGGTGGAGGTTGGATTTTGGGGATGATATGTGGATGGAGGATGTGTAGGTATGCACCTTTGTTGATCTTGATTAGGGGACATGAGAGTAGGATGTTTATGGTGGGTGACATGGATAGTTGATTGACGGATAAAAGGATGAATAGGACGAGATGGAGGAGGTGATTTTTGGATATAAGGGCCAAAAATGGACTTAGTAGTTAGAGGATGTGTGATGGTGGATGGAGGGACATAAGGACCAAAAATGGATGGAGTAGATGAAGGATGAGGGATGGTAGATGAAGGGATGTAAGGACCCAAAATGGATGTAGCAGATGAAGGAGGAATATGGATGGTTGTTTTGAGGTGATACGATGGAGGAGGGGGGATGGCAAAAAATGATTTGGTGGAGTGATGGGAGGATCCTCTTATTCATTTAGAAGAGGATTATTGAGGGTTTGTGGAGGTTGTAGGAACATTTTTGGATTGTGATAGTAGTACATCTGATACCTCGCGTATAGGAGTGTTCTTTGACCTAGATGGGCTCTAAAATACCTTGCTCATGAAGGCCTAAACCTTTTCATTGATAGTTCATGTTCTTGTGCATTTGATCCATGATAGGATTTGTGTTATTCTGGAAGAATGATGTGATTCCATTATTATGCAAAGGATGATGAGTGGTATATATGCTTTGTTTTTCTTTTCCAAGGAGACCACCATGGAGGAATGTGAGAGTACCAAGGGGATATAAAAGTGATGTGGGGATAGTAGGTTTAAGTGATGATGGAGGATCATGAGATGGAGATGATGGGATAACAATATCTTGATCGGGACAAGGGAGTAGTAAGGGATCAAGAAATGGAGTAGGTGACATGATAGGATCTGGATTTGTGGCAGCAGGCAATAGGAGCTCATGAGATGGAGTGATTGAATATTGAGTGTCAAGGGAATCATGAGATGGAGTGGATGGGGGAGTGTAATCTTGAGATGGACTAGATGGGATGACATGATCTTGATGTGATATGTTAGTATGCTCTCGATCAAGCTCTTGGCATGACTCATCTTATGTGGGTGGTATGATGACAAAGTGTTGAAGAGACTCCTCAAGTGGGGGATATGGAGTTGATGGGGGATTATGATCTTGAGATGGACTAGATGGGATGAGAGGATCTTGATGTGAGATGTTCTAGTATGCTCTAGATCAAGCTCTTGGAATGACTCATCTTGTGTGGGTGGTATGATGACGGAGTGTTGAAGAGACTCCTCAAGTCAAGGACATGGAAGGATGAGGGATTCATGAAGTTCATGGGAATGGATTTTGGTGATACTATGAGTGGGAGAAGTGGATTGGATTTGGGTGCCTATGATGGATTGGGTGGATCTAGGAATAGAAGATGGTGATAGGGTTTGATTGTCTTCAATGGGTTTAGTGGTTCTCAAAGTAGGAGATGAATGTTTAGTGGATTCGGTGGTTGTGATGGTTTCAACAATTTTAGTGGTGCGAGAGGTGGTAAAATCAATGATAGGTGTGGGATGGAGAAGGGTCTCATCATTAGTGATCGTGGATGATGGATTGGGATGGCATGGTTCCACAACTACAAGATGTGGATTTGGGGATGTCTTCTTTGTTATAGGTCCTTGGAGAACCTCTGGAGTGAGAATTGTGCATACTCTAGGCTTAGCTGGTGTGGTAGTAGTGGATGAAGGATTATGGATTGCTGGAGGATTAGGATTATGGATTGGAGGACTAGGATTAGATGGAGGAACGAGATTGGATGGAAGACTAAGGGTAGGTGGAGGATTAGGATTGGATGGAAGGTTAAGGTAGGGATATTGGGATGGTGAATTTTGATAGGAGGACATGGATGGTGGATTAGGACAAGAGGATATGGGTGGTGTTTTAGAACAAGAGGATATGGGTGGTGGATTATAATAAAGGTATTTGGATAGTAGATTAGGGTGGGAAGATTGAGATGGTGGATTAAGATAGGAGGACATGGATGGTGGATTAGGGTAGGAAGATGTGGATGTTGGATTAGAATAAGAAGGTGTGGATGTAGGATAAGAATAGGAAGATGTGGATGTTGGATTAGGATAAGAAGGTGTGGATGTAGGATAAGGATAGGAAGACGTGGATGTTGGATTAGAATAAGAAAGTGTGGATGTAGAATAAGGATAGGAAGATGCGGATGTTGGATTAGAATAAGAAGGTGTGGATGTAGGATAAGGATAGGAAGATGAAAATGTTGGATTAGAATAAGAAGGTTTGGATGTAGGATAAGGATCAGAAGATGTGGATGTTGGATTAGAATAAGAAGGTGTGGATGTAGGATTAGGATAGGAAAACTGGTATGGAGGATTAGGATAGGGGGACATGGATGGGGGATTTTAATAGGATTATTCAGATGGTAGATTAGATTGGGATGATAGATTGGGATAAGAGGATATGGATGAAGGGTATGATGAATATGTAGATGGGGAAGATACTGGATATCCCTTGTCAAAGGTCGCATAAGGATTGCTAGTAGGTGTGGGTGAATATGTGATGGGATAGCTCAAAGGGGTGATTGGATTTGGGAAAGTAGTTGGGAAAATATTACTACAAATGATAGCATCAAGGGGATCTAGGTCATATTCTTCTTGATCCACAAGACTTTCATTATCATCATCAACGTAATTAGGATTCCCCTTGACTACTATTATTGGTTGCATTGGTGAAGGATAAGGATTCATGATGTTAGATTAGATGGATAGGGATTGAAAATTTGGGAACAGAAAATTAGAAGGAAAGAAAAGGTGATGAAAGGATAAATAGGATGGATTGGAAGGAGGAATGGCTATTAAGATTTGAAGCTCTTGGGTGTAGGTGGACTAAAGCTAAAATTGGGGTTTAAATTAAGCTGAGATTGGGATTAGATTAAAGCTCAGATTAGGATGGTTGGAGGATGTGATGGGATTGATTCTACACTAGGTTTAGGGGTTTTAACTAGAGGACGTAAGGTGCTGACAATCAGATTTTTCCAAATTTGGCAGGTTTCAAAAATTGTCAAATTTTTCCATTTTAGGTAACTACACAGGCATATCTTTGAGAGTCAAGTTTTTTCCCAAAAACTTCCTAAAACTAAGGTAGGATGAATTTCCAACTAACATCCTAAATCTGAGACATGCATTCTGAGTTATTAACGAAAATGATTTTTCAAAAACTAGAAAAAAAACACTAAATTGCAATTTTGAGGGTCAAGATGAAAGTTTGAGGCCCTGAAAATGTGCCAAAACAGGGGCCAACTAACTAACATTCGGTTCATAATTCACATGGCACCTCAAAAGGCAACCACCCATAAAATTTCAACCTAAACGAACACCTGAGTCAAAAGTTTTGGCCTCTGAAAGTTTATGCATCAAAATCAAAATCCCTGAAACAAAGTCTAGGTGATTGGGATAAATGAACCGATGAAGCATATGGACTCCAATGATGTTCTGAGAAGCACCTATGTGATTTGGTTGATGGAACCATGACTTTCAGAAAGTGTTGATGAATGAAAATGACGATGATGGGAAGTGAGATGGAGGTCTACTTTTGGGAAAATTCACCTATTTAGAGGGAAAGGTTGCCTATCTATGGGTCAGGTTCACCTATCTACTAGGTAGGTTCACCTATTTACTAGGCATGTTCACCTATTTTCTAGGAAAGTTCGCCTATCTACTAGGTAGGTTCACATATTTGCCGGGTAGGTTCGCCTATCCACTAGGCAGGTTCTCCTATCTGCTTGGGCAGGTTTTCCTATCCACAAGGTAGGTTCGCCTATCTACTAGGTAGGTTCACCTATCTACTGGATAGGTCCGTCTATCCACTGGGAAGGTTCACCTATCTACTTTCAAACCCTTGGAATAGGGAAACAAACTTTTGGAATGGCTAGATGGACTTTTGAAATGAGGAAACAAAAGCTCAGAATGGATGAATGAATGCTCGGAAGGGGAGACTGACTCTCAAAATGAGGAGATAGAAGCTCAGAATGGATGAATAATTGGTCAGAACGAGTAAACAATTGCTCGAAAGGGGAGACAGACCCTTGGAACGAGGAGTCGAAAGCTCAGAATGAATGAACTAGTTTTCATAATGAGGAAATGAAAGCTCAAAATGGATGAATGAGTGCTCAAAATGAGGAAATGATTGCTTGGAAGGGATGAACGACTCTCAGAATGGGGAGACGAAAGCTCAGAATGGATGAACGAGTGCTCGGAATGACGAAATAGACACTTGAAATGACTGAACGGAAGGAAAAATTAGTTGTTTAGGGGTAGGTTCACCCAAGTTGGGGCAGGTTCACCCAAGTATGGGGCAAGTTCGCCCAACTTAAGGGTAAGTTTTCCCAAGTCGAGGTCAATGTCACCTATTGAGTGAAAGATAGGTGGGAAATGGATGCTCAGAATAGATAAATGGGAGCTCGAATCAAGGAGATGGATGCTCGGATCAGGGGAATGAATGCTCAAAATAGGGAACATATGCTTGGAATAAGGAGACAAATGCTTCAAATGAGGAGATAGATGGTCAGACTCAGGAAACGAGTGTTCAGAATGGGAAAACAGGTGCTCAGAATGGCTGAACGAAAGGTGAAAATGGTTGTTTGGGGGGAAGGTTTTCCAAAGTAGGGGTAGGTTCACCCAAGTATATGGTAGGTTTTCCCAAGTATAAGGTAGGTTCACCCAACTATAGGAAAAGTTCACCCAACTATAGGGTAGGTTCACCCAACCTAGGAAACTGGTTGTTTTGATGGTTGTTTGACTGACAGAGGGAAGAGTCGCCCCTGTTTAGGGTAGGGTCACCCCTGTTATGGGCAGGTTCGTCTCTCTTTGGGGTAGGTTTTCCTATTTATAGAAAGAGGGATAATTTTGATAGAAATAGGCTAGGAAATGAATGAGATAGAGGGAAAGTTCACCCCTTTTGAGGGTAGGTTCGCCCCTCTTAAGGGAAAGGTCGCCCCTATCAATAGACTTGGACTTGACTTGGATGAAAATAACTATGGAAGAGGACCAAAAACATAGCAAATAGCAAGAAAATTCCAAAGGCTGACTTGAATAAATAGATATGCATTAGTTTTGCATGAAGAAGACAATTCAAGTAACACAATCCTAAGATTAGTAAGAGGGTATGGCCAACACGGTCATCTAACTAGGATGAAAAAGGAAACTAGGGAGTCCTTGATATATGCTTAGTATGTGATGCACAAACTATGGACACCAGCCCATCACAAGTGTGAGTTAGGAACCCCCAATGAGATATTGAAGGCTCAGACCAACTCTTCATGTCAATCTAGGTATCACCCTAGCTTCGACGCCCTGCCAGATATGATGTGACTATATTGAGCTATAGCTTTCAATCTCCCCCCTTTGTATACCCCGTTAGTATGCGTGGTTGGGATCGTCCCTTGGGGTGATGATATCCCCAAGTAGGTCTCCCTAAAAAGAGGATATTAACCATTTTCGGTAACTCCCCAGGCTCACATGAAGTGCAAGGGGAAAGCTTTAAATGATGTATCACCCCTTCGGTGAAACAAAGTACTTTCAAACACAACAAATAGTATGTTGACTCCCCCTAATTAGATCTATGTGCCTAGATTAATAAGCAAAAAAGACAACAAACTAAACTAACAATGTTGAAACGACTGTTTTGCAAGAAAAGTATTAGTAGTTTGATATACGTTCTTCAACAAGTGTGAGACAAGTTGCACAAATATTAGGAAAAAATATAGACACACTCACCAATAGATGACGTTAGGGGGTTAGTATCTCAAAACGATAAGAAACAGACGCAAAAAATAAAGTTTAGATCATTGTTTTACCTTGTAGGAACCTCTGTCTAGGCAGGTTCACCCCTATCTGGTGTAGGTTTTCCCCTCTGTGGTGCAGGTTCACCCCTCTGAAGGGAAAGTTTTCCCCTCTATAGGTCAGGTTTTCCCAATTGGAAAACTGAAGGAAGATTCACTCTGAAGCACATATGGGTAACTCTATAAGGCAGGGTCACCCCTTTTGAGGGCAGGTTCACCCAAGTAGGGGCAAGTTCGCCCAACTTAGGGCAGGTTCATCCCTATGTAGGGAAGGGTCGCCCAACAGTGGGTGGGGCTCCCTCTCTAAAACCTAAACCTCCAAAATGTAAAGCAACATAAAACATAAAAGCAAGGGACCCATTTTTAGGTCTCATCAGGCATGCCAGAAATGTGATCAAGAGTTGTTAACCTATCCTAAATGATGCAAAAAAAAAAGAAAAAAGAATGAAACAACACTAAACACTTCAACATAGGGCTACATTAACTCAAACAAAATAAAGATAAAGAAAAGAAGATTTATACCTTGTAATAGTTTCTCCTTGGTTGGCTCTTTGATGGTTGATATTGTGTATGCTCCTTGATGGAAAAATCGTAAAAGTGGATGAAAAAGGATCTATGTGAGATGACGAATGCAATGAGCTATATGGGTAGTTGGATGGATGAATTCAAGTGCAAAGGTTGAAAGCTTCAAAACATGCAACAATGGAGGTTTGTCAGTGCAAATGCAAGTATGTTGAAAATGCTTGTGTTAGAGAGCTTGAACTTGTGAATGTGATAATGCATCATGAGAGAATAAATAGAAATCCTCAATATTTTGGGGAGAATTCTATAGAGAATTCAATGGTCAATATTGAGCCAAAATGGCCAAGATGGAGGGCTATGGTGAGTTGAGGACTCACAAGCCCTCACATCTTGCCTTGTGGAAATGAGATGGAAAAAGGACATGGTGAGGTGGAGAGGGTACAAGTGAGGTGGATAAGAAAAGGTCCTTAAAAAGGAAAGTACTTATCCTCATGTGAGTGATGTGACAAGTGAGGAGTTCTAGAACTCCTAACAACTTGCATGGGGAAGAGGAGAGTGTTGGAGGGATAAAATGGAATTTAAAATTCCATTATGAAGGGCATGGGAATCTAATGAAAGGAATTTAATATTCCTTGGGAGATGATCTAGAGTTTACTAAAATGCTAATGAGACTAGCTAATCAATGATTAGAAGATAGTTAGTGGCTAATGAAGATTAGGAGCCAACTTGCAAAAGTTGGAGGATGTGACATGTGAGGAATTAAATAAATGTGTTATTTATTTAATTTATTTTGTGAAAAAGGGGAATAAAGGGTAAGGTATATAATTATTAACTAAATACCTTAGGGATTTAGAAGAATTTAATGGTATTAATTAAATAATAGTAATATTACTTGATTATTTCAAATAAGAGGATATTTAGATGAAAAGGGATAAATTTGGACAAATGTAAGTGTCCAAATTTAGGTGTCTACACAAATAAAGAAACTATACTAATTTATCCACATCAACATTTTATGCCACCAATTTTCATGTTGAGGAGAGAATAATATCTTTGTAATATTTTAACTAAATCCTAATCTGTATTATTTTCAGGTTATGCATCGTTTTCCTCCTATTTGTTATTCACCATATTAATGATCATCCCCATATAAGCTTACTCACTATACCTCTCTAACCAGGTGGTGTACTCTTCTTCATTAGGCCACTTGACATCTAATAAACTCTGCACCTTTGCACTATATCGCATATATCTTGCATCAATTAAAACCCAGGCCTCCTTGACAAAAGTATCCATTTTTGTTCAATCTCCGCCAACATGTCAACATTTGAATTCAACAGGATGTAATCAGTCATAGTTAATGCCATCTTAGTCGATTTGAGCATTTCTCCTAGATCACTCCACATATCAAACTATTGTAACTCACCTTTGTGATTCAATATTAGAGGCATACCATGTTCCTCCATCTCTTTGAACACTTTCATCTTACTTTGGAGTTGCATACCAAGCTTTCCATGAAAGGTTGTTATCTCATTTTCCAAGTCAATATTTTGCAAGATCTTAGGGATATTAGTTGGTGCCTTAGGATCTTCCTTCATTTTAGGTATCATTTATTTTAAAGCACCTACCCTAGTACTCCATTTGCTCCATTCATTCATAAAGGCTTCTTAGACCTATAAATATTTTGTGTTTGCTTCATGAATGCTCTTATAGGTAGCCCATACATCATCATCATTTTTGACCAACTTGGTCACCCTATGTTTCAATACATCCTCAAAAATGTCATTTTCCACATTAATAGTCTCAAATTTTTCCTTCTTAACATTATCCTTTTCTTTCTTCAACTGATTAATAAAATCATTGATTCTCAAGGCCAAGGTCTCTCTGTCATGTGTAGACAAGTCTGGAGAAGAGGAAGATGGCAAGGATAGTGTCCTCACTGACTAGTTGGCCGGAACACTGGATCTCATCTTGTTTATCCCATGCAAGGCCTTATTATACTCCACCAAATAATCATACTTCTTCTAAGAAATGTGTGTTGTATCCTAATAGGCCAACACTGGGTACAAATAATAAGAAAGATTTATCACTTTATAATGAATTTTAGTTTGGTCTATACATGTCAATCTGGGGGTGTGCACTTGCGAGAGGTGTCGTGCCTATATGCCAATTGAAGGGGTGAAAGTCGTGAGATAAGTGGTTATGAATGCGGCTATGGAAATAAACCTACAAAAAATCAAAACAAAAATTTATTCCAACAAAAACAACTGTCACTTCCTAGTGATAGGAACAACAATTCATAAGAATTACAAAATTTAAATGAACTGCAAACCACACTTACAAATAACACAAAAACAACATTAAATAAATGACAGAAATAAACACACTTTACTGCAACTACAAAAGTTAAAAATCACCAGACGTCCCAAGAAGTGGGGCCCCTCCTTAGTCCACTGGGTGGTGAAATACATAAAGCTTCTCTACAAGGGACTAATCATGAAACATTGATTTTATTTATCAGAAAATATTACTATCGATATACAAAAGCCTGTATAGAAATCTGCCTACAAGAATTCGCTTGAGCTGATATTACATATCATATTTATAGCTCAAGTATATAACAACAAAATAAAATTGTAAATGCTTCTTTTGGAATACAACCAATAATGGCCCACATAAATCCTTGTTTGCAAGCCATGGATTAAAAATGTTCTTGTTACAATAATAGCTAAAAAATAGGAAACAAGTAGATTTCAGTTTCCCAGCTAATAAGTGAATAACGAGTTCCCCTTATTTGAACCCAGTAGTTTTGACATGGCAGTAATAAAATGATTGGAAAATAGGACAATGTGCTAAAGAGGCATACACAACTAGAAGAATTGTCTTCTAATAATGTTGAATATTGAGGTGAAGATCAACCTTTAAAATATCCAGTCAAATGAACATTGTTGTATGCAACAATGTAAAATAGATTCGATGTCCTTGGTAGATGTGGTCGTTGCATTGAGCCAATGTGGCAAGAGTCCATGTGAAAATGATGGAGGAAAGAGCTGAATGACATGAAGGTTCCTACATAGAAGGTGGCAGAAGATCTACAATATATGTTTTCCAAGGCTAGAAATCACAACGCTCATTAGTAAACACAACCAGTAATTAATGTCCATATATTTATCTCAAAACTATATTAAAGATCACTTATATATATTTAATCATATGCAACATAAATGTTAAAATGGTATAAAAATGCAACATAAATGGTATGTGGAAATGATTATGAAGGTATATGAAATAGGCTTAGATATGGCGTAAAATAAGACATAAATAACTCTCATCATGTCCACACTAAGCATTGCAGCATGAGCAGTTAACTTAGTTGCTTGGATAGGAGTTATATCTAGGGCTCTCTTCACCACCAAGGAACCCATAACCTCTTCAATAGGCCTAGTGACCTTATGCTTTCCAATATTAGGTTCCATAGACCAAATTGCAAGAGTATGAAACTTCAGACTATACCCATATCCAAACACCTTATCCTCAAACTACTCCTCAGATATTGAAGTCTGAGGGTCTCTTCTTACTACATCATATGCAATAGCTGAGGTGATAGTGCATCCTGGTAACAACATGATTCCACTATATGTGACAATTTTCCTAGCCTCAGCAAGAGTGATAGCTACAGTCTTAGTCATGATCTTTCCTTCCTCTGCCTTCTCTACCTCTTCCTACTAAGAAGCTTCAACACTAGCCCTTTCTTGCTCAAGCCTTTCTTTTATCTCTTTTCTCTTCTGTTGAACCATAAACTCCTTGAATTACACGTTAGAATGTACAAACTTATCATCTGTAAGGAACTCATCACAATCCTTAATCCTGGGATCATCATCACTCTTTTCATCGTATTACCACTGAACAATTCTATCTAGGGGAACCTTTGAATCAATATTTTCTTCAATATGAGGGGGAAGGAATTTCTTCTCCACCTCCTCATCATCAGGAACATGTCCTACAATTTTTTCCTCCCTAACTTCTTGGACATCTGCAGGCCACTCTAGAACATCCATAGCTCAAGGTTGTTGTTCTAGGACAACTCGTGCTCTCTCAGTAGCCTCTTTCACCTTTAACTTGAAATCACCATTTTGATAATCCCTTAGCTTTGTAAAAGCTCTTTCGAAAGGATCTTCAATTACATCATGGGGGCTCTCATAGAAAGCATTCCTCCTTATGATGCTCTCTTCAATTTCCATTATGGATGTCCATTCTTTCTTTCTATATCTAACAGCCTCATCACTTGTCAAGTTTCTCAATATATCATTTGTGTACAAGAAATGGTGATATAGTCTTGATACATTATTCCCCATTCTCTCTGCATGCACAAATCTTTCAGGGTCAAAACTCCTTACCAATGATTAAAAGGAAACCTGAGGTTATTCACCATGATTCCAAATTTCTCATACCCTTCAGGGGCAGTAACCTTAAAGTAAGCAAAAGAACATTGGGGACTCACCACAGTACCTTTCCTAGGCTTTCTAAATATTTCATAATCCATAAAATCAACCTGCCAAATTAACTCCATGAATGTCAATTTGCTAGATACGTACAGGGGAAAATAGTGTGGTTCTACCTTAGTTCCATAAGCCTTGATCAAAGTATACTTTGAGTGCAAAAACTAATTTGCCCAACTATTCTTTGTAATTGATCCCACTATATCCTTGGGTGCATGATATTTCTGATTATTGGAGAGAGCATATGAATAGGTGCTCCACCTAAACTTTCTAGGATGCCAAACCTTATGACATTAGCAAACATGAAATAGTATGAATTGGGACAATCCTGATCCCAAATATGTGTCCACATTTGGACCAGAAAAACATTGTTCTCGTTGTCCCTCAATCTCAATTTTAGCTTTCTTTTCCAACTATAATCATCCTCATACAAAAGAATATGCATTAATAGAGAATAATGTGGGAAATGCAAAGGGAGAACCTCTTTCTTCATATAACTGAAATTCCTATGCATTTGTTCAATAACATAGGAATCATAATCAAAACCAATGTTTCAATTATGAGTTGTATATCCATTGTCATCACCAACAAGTCAGGGCCTATCCTCGCCTCATAATTTTGAGCCAAAATTTGATTCAAGAAATAGTAGGTGCTCTTTAAGTAATCCACAAATTTCTCACATTCAAAGGGCTTAATATCTTTAGGGAGAAATGTTTCCTTGCTCTTTCTATGTCGAACAAGCAGTCTATATTTGTATGCAAATCAGTTATGTTCATATTCACCATATAGACCTGCACGCTTAATTTTCATAATATAATTAGGATTCAACCCAAATATCTCCACAACCTTGTCCCTTGTCACCTTAAGGATTACATATTTGTTTTCATTCCTGATTGTTTTGTCAGTGGGATCATAGTGCCTAGCCAACTCCATCATCACATCATCTTCAAAAAACACATTGGGTACCACTAGGTTCCCGAGGCTGAACCCCCATAAGTAACATGCAGGCTTCTTAGAATTATTCTAGTTAAAAGCATACAAGAATAAATGCCATCCACTCTGAGGCTGGGCCAATTCTCCAATTTCACCAGCATTGTCAATTATTATGGTCATCATGGTAAGTCAACCCATAGGTCTCTTTCCAATTCATGACCCTCCCTCCTTTACTTCTACAAAGGCCCCCTCCATGAACCTCTCTTGCTCTTTCTTTGCACTTTTGGATCTAGTAGATGTCGCAGGGGTATTTGGTGCAGAGTTAGATGTCGCAAATGGTTCCAGCTTAATCATGGATGAAACATTTTGGGTTTTAAGCCTCTTAACCCTTTTTTGCTTGGGTTTCCTCTCAGATTTAATGTTGGATTCACTGGGTTTTCGATCACTCCTATTCACAAAGTGGTAGGACAAGGGTTTATAGTTGTCTCAATCAAAAAGACCTACCCAACTATGAAAACTTAAGACACAACTTATAGAACAAAGTATTCCCATGCTTTACACAATACTCACCACCCAAATTGAAGATACTCAAATGAATAAATCGTAAGCAATTTACCTCCCAAATTCCCCACTACCCTTTTAGAATAGCATAAATTAGTATTTTGAACAGGAAGAGGTACAAAAATTTGCTTACCCAAGTGAACAACAAATATAATTGCTACTGTAATTGCTTGTTGGAGCTTTCCACACTGCTTCTTCAACTTCTAGATTTCTTCTCTACTCTTGAGCAGTTCCAAATGTGCAAAAACAAAGCTAGCTATCTTCTTTATGGATGGGAAATGGAACGTATCACCATTAATGTTTGATGGAAAGCTCGCACAAGTGAACTAACATTTAGCCATTCATATTCAAACCCTGGTCGTCAATTATTTCATTTTAAAACCGCATCAATGGTTCCCCTTTCAGCTCACTACTTTCTTTCTTTCTTTAAATGATGTCCTTAGGATGCTGCCACATTTTCCTTTATTGTGTAGCCATCACTCATCATTGATACATTTCACCTTTCAAAAGTCCTATCAGCGATGCTAACATCTGTGCGATGAGATCTCAGCCTTTGAATTTATGACCCATCCTTGATCACGTTCATCACTTATCATGCGTATCGCTAATCCTTGCTTCGAACTCCAGATCACATCAGCGACAAGAGATAAGGTGATCAAACAATATTAAGACACATGCACCTACATGAAAAGAAAAGGAACAAAAGACATCACTCGCAAGAGCAATTAAAATCAACGAAAGAAAGTTTGAACAAATGACTTCATCGCTCATTGCTATTTTGGAACTCAAATCTTGTAATGAATCCACGATGAGTGATAGGAGAAAATATAAGAAGCACCAATGGTCATTGCACATTGCTAATTCCCATCATAAAACATTCAAGCAATTAGTGATGAGAAGGAATCCAACGATAATACATAGAACACTTGCATTGCGTATTGCTAATACAAAACCCAACATTCAAAACCCATCTGTGATATGCGAAACAAAAGAGAACACCGCTCATCACTCACCACCAATTTAAACAATACAATCGCACATCCATTCGTGATGAGCGATGAAAAAAAAATCCTAGAAGTAATCACTCATTTCTAATTCAATACTCAAAATTCAAGAGCAATTAGCGATAGCCAAAACTTTCAATGAGACAAAGAGAAACCAGAACATTGCACATCATTGATATAAATAAAAATTTCTAAAAATCATTTGTGATGCATGAAACCAAAGAAACACAACTTATCATTCATCGATGATTTAAATTTTCATTTCAAAGGCTATCTGCAATGAGCGATAAAGGGAAGCAGTGGATGGGACTTAAGCAAAGACAATTGAACGCGTGCCCGCAAGTTATTTTAAGAGGACCACCTAGGACATCATATAAAAAGGCCTCAAAGGACTTAGAACATATATATTTCAAAGGATGTAAAGGCGAAACAAATTCAATCTATCAAGCTTATAAAATATAAGAACATCAAACCTAGGCATGAGGGACCGGTTTCTCCATGAGTTCTATTGACACTAGATGTTTTAACATGACAAGAAATGGGAAATAGGAGGTCAAAAAAAAATTAGAACCATGGAAAAAAATGTGAGTTTTAGGTTATTAAAGAAGGATCTCAAGTAACACAAAACCCTACAACAGTGATGATAAACAAAACCCCAAACCCCTAGGATAGAACTTTGCAAAATTTTGCAGGATGGTAATTGGAACCAGAATAGAATTCAGGGGTTCCATCATGGAAAAATGGTAGACCTTACCAAGAGAGATTTTAACCAAGTTGTGAGAGCATCTCCTTCCAATCCCTCTCCTCTTTCTTCACAATTATCCTCATTTTGAAGAGAAGGTAAGAGCTCCCAAAGGAAATTAAACCTCCTTTCCCCAAATGGAAACCCTCTTAGAGGCAACAAAAGGAATTCCCAAAAGGAAAACTACCCTTCTCCACTCAAGAAGAAATAATGAATATAAGGGGAAAGGAAAGTAACTTTCCATAACTTCCCAACCACCCAACCAAATCCAATTTCTGCCACTTTTCATAAGTGGGTATTTATAGTGGGCTCTAGACATTATTAAAGAGGTTTTATGAGAAAAAAAGACCCCTAACCTTTAAACATACCATCTAGGAACTTTTTAAACAATAAATACCAAATAAGGATTTCTTAAAACATAAAATAAGTAATCATATTACAAAGGTAGATCAAGGGACTAATAAAATAAAATCTCACATACACACATATCCTACAACACAAAACAAGGTTAAGTCACATATCCTTGACAATACAAAAAATTTAGAAGGATTCAATAAAGGAAGTAGCTATGTGACCACCTAATCAACATTGGCCAATTTTCACCTATTTACTCAACCAAAAAAGTTTCAGTACTACTTATGATTAACAATAATTGAAATAAATGGCATATAAAAAATAAAATTTCAAGAATAATAGTCAACTATAAAATTAAATCCACTAATCTACACAAGTAACATATAATTTAACACTCCTTACCTCCATAATATCTATTCAAATCAACCAATAATTGATCATACTATATGTTATCAAGATATCACCACTTATGGAAGTAGCCTATTGAAACCTACCTTAGAAATCGATACTACTATCATTAACCATTAAATATCAAGATCATCATCTCCATATTAACTCCTACTCACACCCACAGTATGTAATGACCTAACATAATATAATCCATTTGATATACATAATGATACTACCAATAATTTAACATCTCAATTAATGCATACTTACATCTATACAAGGAATGGAACTTGTCTGGTTACCACAAGAAAACACAACTATTAGTTAAATAGGATTAATCAATTTACCTTATATGATAACAATTGAAATGTGAAAATATTTGATGATAGGAGCAACCATCACTCATACATTATAATAACTATCATAAAAGAACATAATATATTGGACATAAACTATCAACGACTCATAGAAATAATAGGACCATAAAAGATGGGGTTTTACACTCTCCTCCCTAGGATTGAACTTCCTCCAAGAACTCCTCAAGAGTGAGGGTAAGCATGATCACTTGAAAATAATCCTTTATATGAAAATTTCCAAGTATGTCAACAAAAAAATCTATCTTACAAGGTGTCCTAAAATATTAGGGTAAGCAAGTTATAATTTAACTATCAACTTAAAGATGTTTTATCCACGTAACACGATAATATTATACATGATGAAATTTCACATTAATTCATATATTACTTATATAATTATTAAAGAGTACACTAAATATTGAAATAAAGAAAAAGGTCATCCTAGGTCCTCAATGCAAATAAGCTAGGAGTCAAATAACCTAGGAGTCAATGGTTTGTTTTCCCAAATTTCATTGAAATAAGATCCAAGGTGAAAAGATTGATTTTTACACCTAGTGTTGAGCCAGTGAGACCTTAATATATATTTAAAGGGGGATTGGAACTAATTATAAATATTTTGAAATGATTAACTTAATGATCCTATATGCCCTAATATTGAAAATACAAGATCCCAAAGACTAATAGCTAGAAACAACAATTTACCAATGGATTTGGGAAGTAAAGAGAACAACAAATATGCTTAGAAAAATTGGTTTTGAGGTGCCTATAAGGACTTTTTTCCCCTTGGGTGAATGGGTCTTTGTAAAGGAGTTTGAATCAACATTTTGGGTCCTTTGGAACAATATCTAAGCTTTCTTTTTGCACATTTCACTGTCAAAAAGCTAGAAATAAATTTTGAATAAGATTTTCTATGGCTTGACAATAATGAATGTAACAAATTCAAGAATATAAAATTTATCTTCAAGATCTTCAATCCTTCTTCAACCTATAATTTGAACATACAAAGAGAGGGGAAATTTGATCTTATTTGAATGGGAGTTTTTCTTAGGGGTGAACCCATAATAGTGGGTTACAATTTTTTGCATGAAGAAAAATTAGAGATGCCCACCAAAAAATTTAAAATGGCTTCAAACAAAGGGGCTTTATTCAAACATGCATCACACCCACACCCTTTGAATGTACCCCCCCTTTGAACGAACCCACCCTTCTAACAAACCCCCCTTCCAATGTACACCAACTTGCACCATATAGGGGGGTTCATTCGAACCCTTTCATTAGAAGGGGATTCTAACGAATCCTCCCTTTTTTGCCCTTGCCCCCTCCATCTATAATTTTTTATAGATTTTTTTATTTTGAGGCTCAAGTTTAGGATCAAAATGGAATCAACTTGACAAAACTAGCTAGAGGATTATAGTCCTCAAAATGTGGTCTCCATCAATTATATTTTTAATTATTTTTGTTTTATTATACATTTTTTAGTTTAATTAAACATAGGTTTTTCACTAAAACTCAAGCTCTCAATTTTACACAGGTGGAAAAATAGTATATTACCAAAAAAAATCTAAAAACTATCTATTCTATTGGTATTAATGTCCTTGATCCAATAAAAAAAATTGAATTCCAATACATACAAAAGAGGTTATGCTCTTTATAGTGTCCCTATGTCTAAATTGTAATTGGTTTGACTTCAAAACCTAATTGAAAATATATATTCAGTAAAAAACTATGCACTCAAATGCATCCTCTAGATATCATAGTTACAAATCTAAATTCAAAAAAAATATAATTTTATCCTTCATAGCAAATAAGTTATGTGCTTTATAGTACACATAACTCTTTAAAAATGGTGTTTACTGTTAAAAACTAGTTATCGAAGGAGGTGGAAAATGAAATTAAATTTTATTCCAAAATTTTATAAAAGAAATATATTTAGAATCTATATAAAAAATTCCAAAAATCACTAGTTTTCATCATCTTCAAATTCCTCATGGTTTAGCAGCTATAGGTGTTTGAAAAGTGAAGATTTAGTTCAAAATGTTTATTTCAATGTCAAGTTTGGCCAAAAAGTGTAACCTACTATTTTTGGATAAACCTTATTCAAACCCCATTTTTGGTAATTAAAATTGATAGAAAGATAATGAAAATGGAGAAGGAAATGATGAATGACCACTTTCTTGTTGTAACTCTCCAAACCTTCAATGGCTTCCATTAGAGAACTAAAGAGAAACACATCACAAATGACTGATAAATATTCTCTTGAATGCTCTTGAAAATAATATTTTTTCATTCAATCTCTTAATTGTGTGTCTTATAATTCCCTTAGATTTGAATTGATAAAAAAACTATGTATTTATAAGTGTTTATCTAATTTCTCGAAAAGTAGATTCTCAAAGCCGAAAAATTGCATATAGAATTTTAGTCATTAAATGACCACCAAAAACATATTTAAAAATGGGTCTAAGGACTTAAAGGGGACCCATTCACCCTTGTGTGAATGGGTATTTGCCTAGAATTCCAAGACATTAGCTTTTCAAGGTGATTAAAATATTAATCATATTAATTAAATGTTGGTTTCCCTTTTGGAAAACAAGAATAATAAGGCTTTGCAATGCATAATTTAGTAAATTAGAAACTTAATTAATTTTAATAAATTAATCAACCCAAACAAAGTGTGAAATTGTAAAGGTGTAGTGTCAAAAAATGTCGTCAATGACATTTTCACAATTGTTTGGGCCCTCATAAAATTTGAGTTTAATGTTGTCTTCACTTAGTGTTGTAATGTGTTTAACACACTCACATTAGGTCTTGGGCCCATGGAAACTACAAAGCCTAATCGTAGCTTATTTAGAGTGTTGTAAAGTGTTGTAACCCACTTTCACACTTTTCTAAGGTTGTTATTAATAATTGGGCTTCTTTGTGCTTTAATTGGCCTTATTTTGCATCCACAAGCCTCATTTAATGCATGTTTTCAAGGATAGTCCTAAAATAAATCAACATCCAATCATAATTCAGATTTTTTTAGGTTTTGTGGCCCTAATTTGTTTGTCTGGGACTCATACGCCATCTTGGGCATATGGGTCCCACTTAGGGTTTTGGGTCCCAATCCTGATTTCACACCTTTCTAAGCATTTTAGAAAATTGTCCCATAATTTATCCCTAACGGGACTCATACGTCACCTTGGGCGTATGAATATCATGTGGCCCAAAATCAAAATTAATTCAAATTCTTGGTGAGATTTTATCCTCCTAGATCTAATGTTAGCTTGTAGTGTTGTAATATTGAGAACTTTTGCATAATTAAGTATAACTACAAGGTTCTTTCACTCATTTTCACCTAAGACTTTTGTGAGAGAATTCATAATAGTAAGTTTGAGTTCACAAATGCATTCAAGCATTCATAAGAGTATTCAAGAACATCCAAGGATAGATTATCAAGTGTTTTAGAGCATTATTCATGTATCAAGCATCATGTCAAAGTCTTCATGCATCATGTTTATTTTTGAGCTAACAATTGTGATGTAGGGTTTCATGATTCAAGCTAGCATTTTATTCAAGATCTATCTTCTCCAAGAAAGAGTCAAGATCCACATCCATTGGAGCAACTTCTTACATGTTAGCAACACTTTATTGCTAGGGTTTGGTGAGTTGTAACATTACATTTTGTTCATTCATCATTCTCCATTCCTATTGCATTTCATTTCAAGGTTTGATTACCAAAACGGTGTTTGACCAAGGCAAACCCCTATCCACTAACAAAACAACATTTTTCCCTCTCTTCAGTGTGTGACTTACAGGTTTAGGTTGAAGACATATTGAAGAGAAAGTTTGGAGAAGGTTGTCAAAGTGTTCAAAGTTGCCAAAGTTGTCACCTTGCATTGAAGATCATTGGAAGACTTTCACAAGTTGCAAATAAGGGTTTCGGATCCAAAAAAAATTTGGGAAGCACAAAGTAGATATCAAAGAGAACATTCAGACTTTGAAAATTTAGAAAACCTTAACTAGACTAATACACCAATCCTAGTGTATGAGTCCTAGTTTAGGTCATTTTCTAGGTTTTTATAGTTTCAAAGACCCATTTGGTAGATTCCAGTTTCTACATAGAAACCCAGATCAAGGATTAAATCACCTAGCTTGGCATATGAGTCCTAGTAGGTTCTGTATCAATGGGTTATTTTTTAGGTAAGGTTAGAAAATTAGATCAATAAACAAAACCCAATGAAACTATGAAGCACAATGAAGGAAAAAATACAAGAAATATTATACCAATTATTCTTCGAAGCTTCCATGATTCATCTCCATAGCACCTTCTAGCTTACAGTGTATGACTGTTGCCCTCAGATTTGTATGTGTGAACAAATGACTATCACTATGTCCTATGCAAGTTTTGAAGGATTTAATGACTAAATGCCTATGACAAATGAAAAATGACTATTCCTATGAATAAGTAATCCAATTCAATAAACTAAATTCAAAGTAAAAATCTAAGCATAAATGTCTATAATAATGAAGTGGTGCCAAAATATGAGCAAATTGGCATTTTATAGAAAACGCAATTTTGGATGGACGGACGAGACTGAAAGCTGACAAAGCCTAAAATCAGTAGACGAGACTTCATGTGACAATCCCTAATAAGGGTTAGGGAAAAATTATTAAATGAGAGGTCAAGATGTCATTTGAGAAAATTGAATCGACGATCGAGAATAAATGTGACAATTAGTCAAAAAGATAAAGATTTTCAAAAATCAAGAAGATAAAGACTGCTTGATTTGCAAGATTCAAAAACTAATAAAATAAGAGTTGAATTGAAAAAGAAGATTTGGAAAATCAAGAATTTGCTCAATTACTTGATTTTTGAAAGAAGATTACCATTTTGAATTAAATAAATTCAAAATATGGATTTTGTCTGATAGTAAATAATCGACTTTCAGATTATTTACCAAAATGAGTGACAGTTAATAAAATGAAATCATTTTCAATAATTTCATATATTTAAAATGAGAGAAATGTTAAATTAGGTAATTAAATAATTAAAGATAATCATTTAATTTAGAGGATTATGACCGATAATTAAATAAATTAATAAATTCATTTAATTATGAGAATTAGTGACATATTAAATAAATAAATAAAATTCATTTATTTAATAATCAGGAAGACATAAGGAATCAAATAAATTAATAAATTTATTTAATTGTAAGAAGATAATAGACCATTCGTGACGTATCGAATAAATAAATATAATTTATTTATTTAATAATCATGAAGAATAAAGAGACATGAATTAATTAAATAATAATCAATTATTTAATTAATAGTCGAATGTGGACCAAGGACATAATTAAATGTCATAATTATGCTAGGACAAAAGTGGTAAAATAGAGCTTGCAAGCCTAGGTCATTTTTTTGTGTTTACATTTTGTCCCTCTTTGTCATAATGCAGAATGTTGCATTGTGACAAAGAAAACAAGTTAAAGTTATGCCCCAGCGAAGGTATAGAGTGTCGATGCCCCCTCGGGAAAAATTTTGAATTTTGGCCAGGTGACAGAAAAATTTGGAAAGTGTTCTGATAAGTTGATTTAATGATCAGAAAGACAATGCCGCAGCCGGTTTCAAATTCTAGTGTGTTTAGAGCAACCAAAAGGGTGGGAAAATTTGGTGAAAGGGGCCTCTAGTAATAAAAGAGTTGAAAAATGTCATTTTGACTTTATAAATAGGTTGACAAAGGGGTAAAAGTCAATTCATTTTCACTATTCACCTTAGCAAAGCTGAGAGCCCTGAGCAAAGAGGACTATAGCAGACATGGTGATTCTAGTGACCGAGCATCGCGCAGAGATCATGCAGACCTTCAGGCAACCCAAGGGCTCATAGCCAATAGTATGTACCCCTAACCCACTTTGTCATTTTATTGTTCTGCGTGTAAAATTTAGGGTTTTAGAGTCAATAAAAATTGCACTGTGATGCATATGCGTGCACGTAAGCCACATTTTCCTTCATGTTAGATGCATTTGATGCGTCATGACACAAGTGCTCAAGATTGATAAGGTATGTCCATTGATTGTGTCGCATTCGCAAGAAATCATGATGCATTCGGCAAAAGGAGCTGCAATTGATAGGCAGAATGATGCATTCACAATAGTGTGACACATTTGAGGTAAAAAATGATGCATATGTTTCAAATGATGCATATGTCAAAAGTCGTGATGCAAACACCCTGTTGCGACACAATTGGCAAAAAAAATGACCCATTCGACATATCGCGACACAATTGAAGCATGGAATGATGCAAAGACTTTCGTGCGATGCAATTGACTTTGATGTTGACCAAGGCTGATTTTCATGGGTTTCAAATTTTATTTTCTTTTTGAGTGACACAAATGATAATGATGATTGTATATAAGTTACTGACACATTGTCTGATCATGTACAAAGATAGCTACCGCCCATCTATACTTGAGAGAGTAGCCCATCGACCTTCCAGTTCTAGGATCAGCTGATTCCGTGAGAGCGATGATGGTTGATGCAACTGCATCTGTATTATGTTGCCTATAGGCTTGTTATTTAGGTGAATAGGGGATTGTTGACTGCATTGTGTGAGAGATGGCACTCAAAGACATGTTCCTTCCATTTGTTGACAAGAGAGGCTATCGTGACTCTGGAGGATGTCTACCATATTTTACGTCTATCAATTCGAGGAGATTGGATGACCTACTATCACGATCATGGTGCAGGACTCAGCATCGAGAGATATGAGATCCGCTGGGAGTTTATGGTGAAGCATTATGGCCGGTTTGATGCATTGCTAGCGACATTGATCAGCGGAATACTGATTCTCGACTATCGTGGTCATGGGATTCCCATTGGTTGGGGTGATGTGCTAGTGCGCATGAGGCGAGATAGGATGGTTTGTGCCCAAGGGCCTTGTTTGTTAGGCATGCTTTACCATCAGCTTCACAAGGTGGCCTATAGGAGGGAATAGAGTATTGGGTGTGGCACGACACTTCTGATGATATGGGCCTAGGAGCATGTGGCGATATTTTGACCTCCTATCCAGAGACCGCAACTAGCCAAGGGGATACCTTATGCTTATTACTATGCTGGTGCTCTACAACAGATGAGGGTCGGAGAGATAGGTTGGTGGTGCCATTGAATTGACACAATAGTTTCATTCATCTAAAGGCCCTACAAAGACTATGAGAAGCGTGATGACAAGGCTGACCATCTTAGCTTCTGCCAACAATACTGATATTTGATTGGGAGGATAGTGCAAAGTCAGCTCATGATAGAGATGTATCTGCCACAACGTTTACTTAGACTATTTGTTGAGTAGCAGGGTGTACTGGTAGGCACAACTGAGTATGCCAGATCTTCGAGGGAGGGAGCCTGGGGTCCGCCTATTCCTATACCATTTATCGTGAAACAAATTGATGGACTAGTTTCACAGCAGTGGGGATGGAGGGGTGGGATTGCAGATCCTGGGACAACTGCCAACTATGACTTGTGGTGGAAGGCATGTCAACCCATGCCACTCACAAATCCAGATGGGCTAGCACCGATTGATAGGAGATCAGTGATACCCCATGTACCATGAGCTAGACAAGGGGGTAGAGGTGGTGATAGAGGTAGAGGAAGAGGGAGAGATGGAGGTAGGGATAGAGGTAGAGGTGGAGGGGGAGACAAAGATGAAAAAGCCGATGGGGATGACGGAGGGGATGTCTGGAGATGGAGGAGAGCAGGCGGGAGGCAAGGCAGGAGGGTGAGATAGCATCCAGGGAGAGGGGCATTGGATGCCATCCCAGAGGCAGACAAAGAGGAGGGGGGACCTAGACAGGAACAAGAGGATGTAGGTCATGAGCACATGGTTGGGGAGGAGCATGTGGTCGAGGAGGAGGCCAAACAAGATCAGGACGTCAGGGAGGAGGAGGTTCAACTAGAGCCCGAGATGGATGTTGATATGCCACTAGAGGAGGGAGTCAGAGGAGAGGACGATGTAGGGGAGGATGATGAGGATGAGGCCATTGGTGAGGCTGAGAGACAACTGAGATGAAGCATGGTGGAGGGAGAGGAGGAGGTAGCATCTAGCTCGGTATTTCCCCATGACGCCACAACAGACCAGAGGGTGGTAGAATTACATAGGAGACTAGATGAGAGTGTCGCATAGGTCAGAGCACTGCAGTCAGAGCTAGAGGTGACTCAGGTAGAGCGAGATCAGGAGATGATCTGCTAGCAGGAGGCAGCGCGGTGGTGTACAAAGTTTGCATGACTATGTACAAGACCATCGATAGATCTAGCTCGAGACTTTGGTAGGATTAGTGTACGGCTTGGGCGATAAAGGAAGTTGTATGAGTAGGTCATGCCAGCTAAGATGAGAGATCCCACTCTGACCAGGACATAGACATGTAGTGGTAGCAGGTCAGGTAGTGGCAGTGGTAGCTAGAGTAGTGCAGGGGGCTCGACCTCTTTAGGGCATACTTCGAGTCATAGGTCCCATCACAGACACTCCTCCAGTCACAGGTCAGGGCACTCGCATGGTTCATCGGGTTCAGGCCATAGATCGATACCTAGTCTACCTCTAGTGATAGATCCTTCGGCTTCACAGAGTCAGGCCGCAGTGTCATCACAAATGCATGTGACCATGGAGATGATGCCATCAGTGTCAGTTCCATTAGGTTCACAGACAGAGGCTGCTACAGTTCCACCTGTTACCTCAGTGCTAGGCACAGGTCCTCAGTCACCACACTCTTCACCACAAGGGGATGAGGAGAGCATTTCTTAGGGACATGCTTACTACAATTGGTTTCATGTTTCAGACTTTATGTTATGACACATTATGTATTGACTATTGAGCCTGCGAGCTCTATTTTTGGGATATCTTTTGACTTTATCCGGGATGACATTATATTTTTTTAGATGACGCTATATATATGATGCAGTTTTGATGCAGCCTTCATGTGTTTTATATGATGTTATTTGATTTATGCACTATGATGTATGATGGACGATTTATGTATGATATGTATTTATGATGGATAATAGTGTTATTTATATGTCTTGTCATGTATGTCCTATGATGGTTACTTATGATGTGATGTCATGATAAATGTAATGCTTATTTATATGTCATGCTAACATTATGCCATGGATGATGATGATATAATGTATGTATTTTAATGGATGCCATATTTATGATTATGTTAATGTATGCCTATGTATAATGCAATATGGAATGAAATAGATATGATCGGCTGATATGGATGATGCAATGTTTATATAATTATGTATGCACTTATGTTTTTGTATGTCACAGGATATCATCGAGAGATGGACGAGAGAAGATGACAAGACAAAAGGAGATACATGTTAGTTCCTAGACTGAATCCTTCAAAACTTTACCATAGGACTTTTATATTTATTGCTCTTAATCATCATTGGGCAGATTGTTGTGATGGCCAACAAACACCATGATATGACATAAATCAAGGTGTGCACAGTCGTACCATCACATAAGACAAGAAGTCCTAGAAAAGGATTATCATGAATCATACTAAGAGTGTTATTGCCCCATTCTTTTTGTCATAACCAACCACAAGCAGAAAAAGACAAGAAGGACAAGTCATGAAACGTCATTGCTTCTCTAAATCCTGTTTCTAGGACATCCTTGAGAAACTAGCAACATGATTACCAAAAGGACAAAATAAAACCATTATCATGATACGTCGTTGTTTTTGCTAAATCTCGTAGTCAGGACATCACTAAGAAACTAGTAACATGAGTTTCAAGAGACAAGACAAACGCCATGATAGGTCGTTGCTTCTCTAAATCCTATTATCGAGATCTCATTGAAAAACTAGTAACATGATGAAAAATCAATAGACAAGTGCCAAGTGTTTGCCAAGTTTGTTTGGATTCCAAGTGTCTTAATGTAAAGATGTCAGGTTTGATGATTTCAGAATGCTAGAGTGTCAAGGTTTTGACGATTCCAAGATGATGAATGCTGAAGATTACCAAATTCAAGAAGGACCCATCCTAAATAATGTTGATGGCAAGACTATTGATCCCTAAATGTCAAGAGGATCCCTCAAAAATGTTAGATGACAATGATGATGCCTAGGAAGTACACATCCTAAGGCATTTAAGTGAAGAAGGATATTCTTCAAAAGGATGCATCTGAAAGAATACTAATGTCGAGAGGAGTGATCCTTAAATGTCAAGAGGATCCCTCAAAAATGTTGGATGAAAATGATGATGCCTAGGAAGGACACATCCTAAGGAATGAATGAGAGAGTTTTCTCTTAGAAGGAAACATCTGAAGAATATTGATGTCCAGAGGAGTGATCCTTAAATTTCAAGAGGATCTGTCAAAAATGCATATGACAATGATGATGCCTAGGAAGGACACATCCTAAGGCATGAATGATAGAGGCTATTTTTTAGGACACATCTGAAGAATACTGATGTCGAGAGGAGTGATCCTTAAATGTCAAGAGGATCCCTCAAAAATGTCGGATGACAATGACGATGCCTAGGAAGGACACATCCTAAGGCATGAATGACAAAGGCTATTATTTAGGACACATCTGAAAGATAACCAAGAGTTGACAGTTTGACCGGTTGCGACAATTTGAATTGTTTTGACCGATTTTGGTCAAAGTTTGATTGCGTTTAACTTGTGTTGACCAAATGTCGATATTGACATGTTGGTCTGATTGTCATGTTTGAATTAAATGATTTCCATACTTTGTTTTAGGAGTTTTCCCATTTGCAAAATGATTTTTTTTGACTTGAAGACTTTTGACGTGTGTGTCAGTGTAGTGCCAAGAACCATAATGGACTAACCTAGTACAACCTCGGGGGCTCATCGACAGATGGTCTTGCCAACGTCATGCACTCAGATACCTCATAGTTCGACACAAAGAATGACTTTGTCTTGATGACTAAAGATTGCATCATGATTTCATTTTGACAAACCTTAAAGGACTGACCTAATGTCTTGGGGACTCAAAAATGAGTCCTTCCTATGTAGCAAATACGCAGAGACAACATAGTTCAGACAAATGACAAAGACTGATTGATTTGACAAACTTGATAAGGAATGACTCCATTTTTGTATTTTCGAGACATTTTGACTTTGTTGGGGTTTCTTTAGGAAGTTTTTCAATTTTGCTAGGTCTTTCTTTAGAATATTTTTTCATGTTTTTGTCTTTTTTTAGGACTTTTTGTAATGTAAATTATCTTTTTTCAGAACTTTTGTGATGTTTTTGTCTTTTTTCAGGACTTTTTGTGATGTTTTTGTCTTTTTTG
>VDFB02180872.1:0-15532 GCA_007258455.2 Sequoia sempervirens | reverse complement strand
ACTAGATAACAAAATTTGCTTGTAAGTGCTAAAACACTAAATCGGGTGTAACATGTAAAGCAAAATGAATCTTTACAGGATAAATACATTTTAGGGTACCCATTTTGGGCATTAAAAACATATATTGATTTTAGATACACTTGTTTTGGAACACATGCCTGCTGTCCCAACTTCTTTGCTTCTAAAGAACCCCAAACATACAGTGAGTTTTGCTTGTTTTGTGTGGATTTTTCGTAAAGAGGCAGTTAGGAGTGATGGAAATGGTTGTAATTAGTCTGTACGAATCTAAATCAGGGCTTTGGGGTGAAGGGGTGAGCCTAGGTAATCAAAATCCTAGTGTGATCAGCAAATTAAGCCTCTTGGGGACAGTGATACATTGGTCCATGGTTGTTCTTCCATCCACTGTCAAAATGTGAGACTTTGGGGTCTTGTAGAGGCATATCATAGTTGCCTAAATTCAGTAGTTTGAGCCTGGTATAGGCCTGTGGGTGGATTTTATTTAGACTATTCTACCTTTCAAAAATCTGTTGTCCCACCAAAACTAGGCCTGAATAACCCCCTTTTCCAAAGCAACCCTATTCAAAACTTATCACCTGACCATGAAACTTTCTACAGTGTCTTAAATTGTTCCCAAACCAAGTATTTTCTAGGTTTTAATCTCCTATGACACCCTCAACATGCTCAAACACAAAACCCTCATGAAATTGCTCCAAAAACTAGGGCCTCTTGAAAAATTAACTTCCACACACTTCCAGAATCTTCTCTTTGACTTTTCACCATTAAATCATCATTCCTAAACACCTTCAACTCAAAAAAATGCCCCTCATTAAGGTAGATCTCCTGCTGCTACACTTTAGGCATCATTTTCATGTAGTTTTCAATGTGAAATCTCAGTGTACACCCTATCATTCCTCCTTCCTGCACATTATTTTGTTAGATATGTATTATACATGTAATAATTGATCCATTTCACAAGTCACAACAACATTCTTTCATGAAATGGATCAAATATCTGATGGTAAAAATTGTTCCTTGACCAAACTCTTAATCCTTTCCCATATAGAGACTTTTGCCAACCCTCTAGCCATCCTATCACTCTGAAAACTAGTCCACCATGTCAGTGTTGTACCTCTCAACTTTGTCTTAGAAAAATTAACCTTCCTCTCTTCTTCCATCTCTTCAAACTCAAAATAGTTTTCTAAGGCATCAAACCATCCTAACACCTCTTCACTATCCATCTTCCCCTGGTAGATAGGCAACTCTATGTGACTCTTTCCTCCATGACCTTGTGCTGCTTTCAACAATCTTATGAACTTCCTTTCCTCAGGGTCTTCTATCTCATCTCTTGGTTGTCTTTGAGTTACCCACACATGCTCTTCTTCTTCATCATTGTCTTCTTGTTCTCCTTGTTCTCCTCGCCTATTTCTCTCAAGGCTATTGATCCTAGCCTGCATAGCTATTGATCAAGGCTATTTATGGAATGAAAGTAGACATTGCCATGAGTTATGATCCTAAAGGGTATATCAGTAAAATGAGGGTAGAGAGGGGTAGATCTCATATCTACCATCATTTCCATGCATCTAATGATGTGATAAGGAACCTCAAAACTAATAAGGAGGTCAGAGAAAGGAAAAGGAAATGGATGTTCATGGTCCAAACAAAATAGAAGAGGATAAAAATAATGATGCTTATGTTATTCCTTTGCAAAGTACACAAGTCCCATGGAAATGATGGAGAAGATGTTTGTTGCCATGGCAGATGGGAATTTTTCCAGCATGATGAAGTTGGTAGAGCAAGAGAAAAAGGGATGGAAGTTGAACAACTTGTTCAACAACAAGCCTTGTCAACAGAATCATCAGCACAAGTTGCTCACAGCCAATCAATGCAAACTCTTGATGCACCCTTGGTTGATTATTCAAAGAATCCAAAAGAAAGGGAGAGTGTGCAAGAGGAGACTATGAAGAATGTTCCTAGAGATGAGGAAGTGAACTAACACTTCCCTTCTCCCCAAATCAATCAAGGTGATGAACAAGTTCCTAAAAATAGGCTAGCAGTTAATTTTTATGATGAGAACTCTGTTCCCAATGATGTCAAAGTATTAGCTTGTAGCTAGTTCATGGATGATGATACCTTTGTTACTACAAATGACTTTAGAGACTTCATCATCAAAGTGAAGAAAAATGAACTTAATGAAAAATTGGATAATGAAAAGGAGTTGACCCATCTACGTATGAAGAGGTCACTCAACAAGTTATCTAATAAATAGATTTTCATGCTTATAGAATCACTTTGGAAGAAGGGAGGAGATTAGTTAAAGAAAGTGGTATTCTTGTGTTTCTGATAGGGAGGGGGTTGGAGGAATCAATCACAGATTCCTCCTCTAGGTCTTGCTTGCAAGACCTCCTTGGTGTTTTGGCTTTCCACCTTAACCTATAGGACCCTTCTCAAATTTAGGTACCCCTGGTTTGTCTGGCCAACCCCACTTCTATCACAATTCCATCTACCAAGCTAACCTTGGTGCAATGCTCCAACTCTTCCTTAGCCCTTAATCAATCCTAAAGGCTAACCTATCCTCAACTCTCCATTAGTTCTTGCAGGGGTGTGGGAATGTCTTTAATGGCTTCAAACCAACCTCCTAGGGTACTTCAAGCTTTAATGGATTGATATAGCATCAAGACCTGTGTAGGATGTAGAGTGGTGTTTCTACAAGCTTTGTGTGTCATTAGATAGTCGTTTTATTCATTTTCAAGCACTGTTTGTAAATAAGTTGGATTCCACACTGTTGCTGGTCTGAACCAGGCAGTCTTGAGCAAATGGAGGTTTAGATCACTTTCCCACCGTACAAATTGTATGGCCCTTTGGGAATAGTGACTAGACTCCATGTGTGTAAATATGGTAGGATTTAGGGTTTGTGTGAACACAGAGCTATTGGCAAAGTCTTGCCCTAGGCGAGCCAGGAAGAGTCTGGCTAGGGAAGACAAGAAGTGCAGAGCACATAACTTGCAGGGGTGACCAGTTCTTGATAAATTTCTTTTTGGAGGAGGTAGGCAAGTGTCTTACCTAGTTTCCACATGAAGGAGAAAGCTCCATCAGTTCAATTGATGTGAGAACAAGTTGACAGTTTGAAAACAACCAGAAAATGGCTTAAAACCCTAGGAAATGACCATTTTCAAGTTTAAGCATTGTACGGACAGTTAAAGCTTAGGACCTCAAAAATATTTGAGAGGTGTTCATATGGGACAAGGACCTCAAAGAAAGATTGAGGTGGTCTTTTGAAATTTTTGAGTAATAACCAATTGTTTTGGTGATGGAGACCTAATTGGGGGTCATGGACTAGTAGCCTTCTTAACCCTAGATGAGGGTTTGGTGAAAGCGATGAAAAGGTGGAGTTTTGGTGAACTTCAAGAACCCTAGGAGGTTGGTTTGAAGCCATTGAAGACATCTCTACACCCCTGAAAGAACTAACGGAGTGTTGAGGATAGATTAGCCTTTAGGGTAGATTAAGGGCTAAGGAAGAGTTGAAGCATTGCACCAAGGTTAACTTGGTAGATGGAATTGTGATAGAAGTGGGGTTGGCCAGACAGACCAAGGGTACCTAAACTTGAGAAGGGTCCTATAGGTTAAGGTGGTGAAACAAAACACCAAGGAGGTCTTGCAAGCAAGACCTAGAGCAGGAATCTATGATTGATTCCTCCAACCCCCTCCCTATCACTCTTCTTCTTCATCATTGTCTTCTTGTTCTCCTTGTTCTCCTTGCCTATTTCTCTCAAGGCTATTGATCCTAGCTTGCATAGCTTCTCTCTCCCTTATCCATTGCCTCTCTTCCCTTGCTTTAGCCTGCTCTCTTGCTGCTTCTTGTTCTCTTCTTTCCCTTCTCTCCCTTTCCAAGGTTTCCCTCAACTCCTCCAACTCTCTTGCTAACTGATTTTTAGGTGCCATTGCTGATTCTTCAATCCCTAAAGGACCTACTTACTACTCTGATACCACTATGATGTAGAGGATATGGTACTCAAAACAAAACTCAAAGGCTTGAAGGTTTTTTCAATGAAGTAATCTCAACCATGTTCTAAACAACGTTAAGGAAAGAAGCCTCAAAGTGCACTTATGACTCCAATCTTTCTCCTATGGACCCAAACCCTTGGAATGCCCTTAAGGGACACAAAAAAACTTTTCTTGAATGTTTTCAAAGCCCCAAACCTCTGACTCAAACAAAAACCCACTTTTCCACCTTGACTAGGCTTCCAGCCAACTAGGCCTCCAATGGTGGTTTTTTTTACTTTTCTAACAACTTTTCCAAAAGACTCACCAAAATAATGATTGAATTAGGTGTGTTTTGTGATGCTACACAACATACCAAAATCTTGATAGCACTTGTTTCAGACCAAACCTTTCAAAAATATGTTGTCCCACCAAAACTAGCCTAAATAGCCCCCTTTTCCAAAGCAACCCTATTCAAAACTTATCACCTGACCATGAAACTTTCTACGGTATCTTAAATTGTTCCCAAACCAAGTATTTTCTGGGTTTTAATCTCCTATGACACCCTTAACACGCTCAAACACAAAACCCTCATGAAATTGCTCCAAAAACTAGGGCCTCTTGAAAAATTGAATTCCACACACTTCCAGAATCTTCTCTTTGACTTTTCACCATTAAATTATCATTCCTAAACACCTTGAAGGAATTTTAAGGAAGATTTTAAGTATGACAGTCAATGAATAGAAAAATGTTAGAGAAGCAAGCGTTTCAAAGACCTATTAAGAAACCTTATGACAATTCAAGGCATCATACAAACACAATTTGAAGCACACCATTGAATGCAAGGATATAGAGTTTAGAGGAGGTGTTCCAAGGGACTTTAAACTGAAATAGATGATAATGGCAAGATCACTAGTCTTAATGTCCAATTTGAGATGTGTTCCAATTTGAAAGGACCTAATGTCCTAATTTGAAATAGATGACTTTAAAAGGACCTAATGTCCAATTTGAGATGTGTTCCAAACTGGCTTAATGTGATTGAGCAAAGGAAGAAAAATCTCAATCCACACTCAACTTGACATTCATTTAACAAGTTCTTGTTTCCCTTACAATTTAAACTCTCTTTCCCTTCATAAAACCTTGAAAGGGCAGACTTTGCCATTGTTGTTTTGATTGAATTGATCACTCAACAATGCAACTTGATCACTCAACTTGAATCACACAATCAAAAATCTCAACATGAATTGGGGATGATGTGAAAACTCTTCACACAATAGAAAATGACCAAACAAATAGACCTTGTACCCAAAAACATCCATTCTTCCATCGCTCCTACACAAGCCCATGTAACTTTGCAACATTCACCAATAGGATAGTCAAAATAAAAACTAATTAAAGGAATTAACCAGAAAATGAAACCTTCTTTTATACTCCTAAAAGTATCCTCCACAAGTTCCCAAAAGCGTAGGATCAAACACCCACCATAAATGTATCAAAAGATTGACTTACAAGCCATAAATGAGGCTTAACTAGGCCTCCATAAGGAAGTGTTCAACCTTTCAAAGCACACCCAAACACCCATAATTCCTTTAAAGTATTCTAACAGGTTCCCCAAGACCTTTTCCATTCTTTTCATTCATTAGTATTGCACAAATACTCAGAAAATTATGAAAAGTGCATTTTAAAGACCATTTTCATGCATTTACAAGGGAAAAACTGACCTAGGGCATCAAATAACTTTTGTAAACCTCCATCTTTCACTTTGAAACAAATTTTAACATGAAGAAGTGCCCTAAACCTAACATTCTACCAAGTTTTACATTTTTCCCACAGTGGAAATGGGAATTCTGACCATTTTGGTGACCAAACCCCTTTTTGGTAGGGTTTCAGACCCTCTTTCACTAAAATTGAAGTCAATTTCTTAATACTTAATGAAATCAATTCAAATCACCACCAAAAGAAATTATTCTCTACCCTCTATCAAACCATATTCATTATAGGGCTTAACAATGCTGCTGCAGGTCGTACCAATTGAAGGAATGGTCAAAATTGCTGGAAAATCAAGAAAAACATAGTTTTTTTAATATTCAAATGCTTCAAACTTCCAATCAACCTTCTGCCCTAACCAAAATGAGGCCTTATAAACTTTTACACATCATTTCCAATGACCCTCAAATATTTTTTGAAAGAGGGAGCCATTGGTTAAGGGATTTACAACTTAAATGATGAGTGTACACAAATTACACTATGACAACATTGCATTTTTGAAGCAATTTTGACTCCTATCATCTAAGACCCAAAAATCCATTCAAATGACCCTGAAAAAACCTTATTATATCATCAAGACATCAATATTACATGTTCATATACAAATTTCAGTTGTTTTTCCTTCATAGGCTAGAAGAGAAACATTTGTGCAAGATTGCAATTTTCACACTATTGACTCAAGTAATCTAAAAGACTCATCCTAATTCATGACTAATGATTTGGTAGACATGTATGCAAAATGTGGAAGCATAGAGAAAGCATGCAAAGTTTTTGACAGAATACCTCAAAGAGATGTCATCTCATTGACTGCAATTATTGCCAGATATGCACAAAATGGATTTGTTGAAAATGCTTTAGAAAGTTTCAAGCAAATGCAATTGGTAGGTATAAATACAAATTCCACAACCTTTGCCAACATCTTTCCTACTTGTACCAAAATGGGGGCTTTGCAACAGGGTATGAACATCAATCAAAGAATAAATAATAGAGGAATTTTGTTAGATGTTGTAGTTGCAACTGCCCTAGTAGACATGTATGCAAAATGTGGAAGCATAGACAAGGCTTGTGAACTGTTTGAAAAAATTCCTGAAAGAGATGCCATCTCATGGAATACGATGATTGCAGGATATACACAAAATGGATTTGCTGAAAAGGCTTTAGAAACTTTCAAGCAAATGCAATTAGTAGGTGTGAAGCCAAATTCCATAACCTATGCCAAAATGGGAGCTTTGGAGCAGGGTATAAACATCCATCAGAGCATAATGCCAGACACCTTCGAAACTACAAGAATGGGAAGACATTAAATATGCATTTATTAACATAAAAAAATGAGACTTACTAACAAATTTTACCATCAAGTATAAATTAATAAGAACAGTTGTGCATATACTTACAAATTAATAAGAACAGTTGTGCATATACTTACAAATTAATCCAATGAACCATCCGGGTCTGCTCTACTCTTTATTGTGTCAAGTATTGCCTCATGATCAGATTCACAGACCTTCCACAAGGTCTTGTTCAAAGGTCTACCCTTATATTTGGTCAAACAAACATTGGATGCCACGACAAGGTTTGAGTAATGAAGAATCTTACGATGCCTATCAAATTCCTCAAACAACCAATGTTTAACACTCTTATGTGGGTACCTTCTGAGCCACGTTCCAGTAACAACAACTGATCCTGTAGGGTATTCAATTTTTTCTCCATCTACAATTGGGGCTTCCAATTTCTTTTTTGCCTCAACACAACAACACAAGTAATAGTTTGTACCTTCTTCATTGTCTTCATCTGCAATAATTGCATAAACATGCCCTGCATTTATATGTGCGGCATATCTCTTGAAATTAGTTAACATTATGAATATAGTACAAAGTAAGATAACAATATGGAATTTCAAATACTAAGCACGTAGATATATTACCTGGTTGAACTAGATCTTATACATGGTCAAAGTCGACCGACGATTCCATCTGTGTTAGTTCCAATGCCATCGGAGGATGATACATGTGAAGTGGGCTAAGATAACTTGTCAACCATTTGTCAACCCACTCCCATGACTCACAATCATTCCAGGCTTGCATTGTACATGAAGAACAAAAGCATGCCATCTTACGTGTATCGATACTCCATGAACCTGCATTTGAGCTAAGGAAAGAGTACAACTCACTCGATCTGTTAGTGTACAACAATCCTCATATGGTGCAATGTTAGTATCATCCATCAACCAAAAATCTGAACCAAGACGCATCTTCATTACCTGGACCATCGAAGATTACACCGTTGACCTGCATTCGGCAACCGTAGAATCGCCTTGATACTTTAACTCTTCTCGCGTTAATGCTCTTTTCACGCATGCTCCTGTGTCATGCTCCCCCTTTCCATGTCTGGCTTCACAAAAGTTCCACATATGTTGAACATATGTAGTGAGATGCATCCTGCACAACCAGTAGAACATGCGCATGTTCTTGAACTGTGCTGCACAGTTGTCTGACCACATTATATGCCGATCGTATGATATGCCCCTCTAAGCCAAATGGTTGTAGAACATCTGGAAGCAACCTTGCACAAACTCTGGAGAATGTGTGTGATCATCACTAATATAAAAGTGATACTCCCTCAATACCTTCCTTTCGTCCTCTGTACTATCAGCTACATGTATGAATGCTATGTGCACAAATATCAAAACCTGTGTGGAGTTGTAATACTATGACTGCACCTCACACTGTGGCTGTAGAGTGTAGTTCTCTACAAAGTCAACCACTGATACTATGCTGCCAAGTGGAAAGGTGTCCTTGCATAGCTTGAATTGTGTGTCTAGCCATCGAGCTCTATGGGTATGCCTTGCATACTCATACACTAGATTCTCATGAAACATGGACATGAATTGATACACTGGAATTTTCTGAATAGCCAACTCACACCTTTTTGCTTCAGACCCCTCTTTTGTACCATATGCCATTGTTTTATACTTCTCGAACTCTACTAGTTTTTGTCCCACCTCATATGTGCTTTCCATATGTTGACATACTAGCATTCGTTGCAAGCCACCACAACGCTCGCATGAACCATCCAAGCATGTTGTCCTATAAAATATTTGGCCATCCTCTATTTCACATAAAAATTTTGATAAGAACTTTCTTGAAGATTTTGGTGGGGCTTCTATGCCACAATCCTGCAAAACATTGTTAGTGTGCAAATCTAAACATATAGAATGATACACATCAAAATGGTTAGAGAATTCAATATGCAGTTTACAACAAGTAGTGCGTGTGTGATTTATCTTGACATAAAAAGGTTTAATCATTTCAAAAAATCCTTGAGAAATACTAATTTGAGGATAATCATCTTGAAATTTATGAAAAAATTGGGTTTGAGTAGTATCCAAAAAATGCTTTGGATGTGGCTCACGGTTTCGACTACCGATTCTCCTTCTTACGACATCCTTTTGATTCGGAGATGGCCTTGTATTATTCTTCTTCCAATAATCTTCAATTAGTGTTCTCAATGCTTCAACAACTTTTTATCTTTGTGTGGCAGCCTCCCCGAGAATGCCCATAATTCATTTGAATCGGTGCCCTCAATTCTTTACCGCCTTTGAACGACTTTTGATAAAGTTTTTCTACTAATTCCCACTTGTTCACTTGTCTTTTTAATGAGGTGAGATCTCTTTGTTTGATAGCTTACCACAGTTGATGTAATGACACGTCGTGTGACATTACTATCCTTTGAGCGTGAGGTCTTACCCATAGTGTCATAAGCATCCATTAGATTCTTCACAATAGTGTTTTCACTTGATGTATTCGATGTTCTCAACCCAAGAGTCTTCATGATGTTTCTGTACTTTAAACCCCGCATCATTTGAACAAATAGTTGACATCTTGCAATCTCATTTAGCCTTTCAAAGAACATTTTCCAAATCTTATCAGCATATCTTCTACAAGTGCGTTCTGGAATCTTACCTTCCATGTGCTGCAAAATATCCTCATCAATAGTAATCAAAAACTTTGGCTTTCTATGCAAAATTCTAGGTGGTGTTCTCTTAGGTACATACATCTCTACATTACCAATTTCATCAATATTTAATTGAGGTGGGATAGATTGCGTACCTTCGATCGAGGGTGGAATATAAGACATACCTTGAGGTTCACGTGGGGATGATGGCGTACCTTTTTCCTCAATTTCGAGTGATGATGTACTCTCAACTTCAGATGTGGTGGAAGGCATCCAACCATACTCACTTGTGGTAGATGGTGTCCCTCCATATTCGCTTGTGTGTAATGGTGTCCCTTCCTTCACTTGCGGTAGAGGGTGTGTCTCCAACTACGGTATCTGCATCTACCCTAGTACGACTCTTTCACATTTGTTCCCTTTGTGTTGCCAATTTCTTTTCTCTTTTTGACTATTGAATTTCCTCTTCAACTGGCTTGTTTTCATCAATTGTTCCCAATTTATGCTTTTCATGATATTCCCTCATCCGTTTGTTATTTTTATCTCTTAAGGCTCAGAGCTTATCATCTATTGACAGTGTTCTGGAGGTGGCCAATCAACTATTGCTTTGATCTTTTTAGGATCAACCTTCACTCCTTCAACGCTGATAATATGACCAAGGTAGAGCAGCTCCTTCATTCCAAATTCACATTTGGACTATTTGGCAAACAAACTTTCTGATTCAAGAATGCTAAGCACTTCCTCCAAGTGCTTGAGATGTTCTTCCCAAGTCTTGCTGAAAATGAGAATATCATCAAAGAAAATCAACACAAATTTCCTCAACTGTTTCTGGAAAACTCTGTTCATGCAAGACTGAAAAGTGGCCGGAGCATTAGTCAACCCAAAAGGCATGACTAGGAACTCGAAGTGTCCATAGTGGCATCTGAATGTCTTCTTCTCAACATTTGAACTTCTCATCCGGATTTGATAGTAACCCGATCTCAAATCAATTTTGGAAAAGAACTTGGCACCATGTAGCTCGTCAATGAGCTCATCTTTTCGAGGAATGGGGTATCGATTTTTAATTGTGCTTTGGTTCAAGGCATGATAGTCCACACACATGCAGATGGTGCCATCCTTCTTCTTCACAAGAACAATAGCTGAAGCGAAGGGACTCTTGCTGGGACGAATGAAGCTGATCTCCAAGAGTTCTTTTATGTTCTTCTCAATCTCATCCTTCTGCTTCTTAGGATACCGATACGGTGTTGTGATGACTGGTTTGGCCCCTTCCTTGAGTTCAATGACATGTTCAGCTCCTCTTTCAAGGGGCGACCCAGGAGGTAAATCAGCAAACACCTTACTCCTCTTGGTAAGTATAGACTGAATATCTAGAGGGTAGTCCCTCTTGGTCTCAACTGGACTAGCTGGAAGAACCATGCATTCGACAACCCACTCAACTTGATCATGCCAGATCAGCCTCTCCATTCTTTTGAATGAAACAATTCAAGGACCTCCATTGGACATTCCTCTTAACACCACCCTCTTTCCATCAGATTGGAACTTGAGCTCCATTGTTTGTAAATTGAGAGAGATTTCACCAAGAGAACGTAACCATTTTATACCAAGTACTGCATCAGTGTCACCAATAGTAACCACATAGAATTCATCCTTGACTTCATAGTTTCCCAACTTCATAGACATGTTAGGAACTCTTTGGTTGCATGAAATATGAAACCCATCAGCTACCATGACTTTGAATCCTTCAAATTCTTCTGTTTTGAGACCTCTCTTTGCAACCACACCTTCATCAATGAAGTTATGTGTTGCTCCAGTATCAATTAAGGAAACAATGCAATGACCTCCAATCCCACCACGAACCTTAAAAGATTCATTCTTTTGGAAACTAGAGAGTTGGGCAATAGGCCCCCCAACTCCTTGCTCATGATCGGACTCGTTTGGATCTCTTTCCTCTTCGCTGTCCCCAAAGTAAGACTGTTGATCAGACATATCAAATTCTGATCCATAATCAGAATAAGTCCACATTTGATTATAACACCCTCTTCCAGGACATCTATGACCCTTAACCCAAGGCTCCAAACATGTATAACACTTTCCCTCTTTTCTAAGTTGTTCACGTTGCTCTTCAGTCAACTTGGGTGGAAACTTCTTGTGCTAATTTGAAAAATGCCTCTTATCCTTCTTGTGACCAAAGGGCTTTGGTGGAAATTTAGGCCTAGGGGCCGATAACTCCATACTTCGAGACTTTTTGATAGCTTCTTCGAGACTCGGTGGATCAAAGGCTTTAACCCACCCTTTCAAGGGCTCAACCAATCCTTCAGAAAACAAAACAACCAATCTTCTCTCAGTGATGTTAGGCACCATCACGGAAAGCCTTTGGAAATCAGCTATGTAAGAATCCAAGGAGCCATGTTGCTTCAATTGTGCAAGCTCACGAAATTTTACTTCAGGATCCCTAGTGTCGAACCTATCAATTAGCTTATTGGTGAATTCATCGTAGGTTTGAATGAGGTTCTGGCCAAGCATGACCAAACCATGGTACCACCACTCATGAGCAGCCCCCTCCAAATGTAGCGTTGCAAACTTGATGGCATCTTCCTCTAGCATGGGATGAAGTGAAAAGTAATTTTCAAACTTCTGAACCCACGATCTGGTTGAACACTCACCACTTCCATCAAAGTGAGCCAAAGACACCTTCCCAAGGGCTTGCTGGAAATCATTCCTAAGAGCCATTGGAGCTCTATTATCAGTTCTGCCTCCATTCCTTATATTTCTTTGGTTCAAGAATTGATCAAATGACCATTGGTCTCTAAGATCAGGGGGTAAGGTGGTATACTCCAAGTATGCTTGTCGGGCATCATCAGCAAAAGGGATGGAAACTTCAACAGGTAGACTCTCCTTCTGAGTGAATGTAGGAAAGAGTGGCCTAAACGTCAATCCTCTAGAGGTGGCCTCATGCTGACCAATAGTTCTACTCCCTCCATTACCATTGTTCCCATTGACTCCACTATTTTCTCTTGTAGCATGATTTTGATTAGGGGTAAGATTCTAAGGAGTTTGCTGGTCCATCCATGCAAGTAACCAAGACATCAACTCAATCATTCCATCAAATTTCTTTTCCATCCTTTCATCTCTTTCATCCATGGCCTACTTATGACTTTCAACCATGTTCTCAACTGTTTTACCAGTATCAACTATTCTTCCTATTTCTCTCAAAGCTCCTGATAAAGTATCTACTTCTGGCACTAGCGAAAGTTGCGTCTGTTGTCTTCTGGCCTGACCTCTGGTGCAGTATCTGCAATCACTGTCACTCATCTGACTACTGAATCACTGTAGGGCACAGGTTGGCAGAATCATGGCTCTGATACCACTATAAAGAACTGGACCAAATTTTTTTAATTTTTTGCCAATAACACAACAATGCAGAAGCACCCGTTAGGGTTAGATAATTGAAACCAGCAGTTACAAAGTAACTCTTTTCCAAGAATGCACACTCAATCCCAACATGAGAGAGGTTGTCATATGGCAAGAGGATTGTTAGTACCTTAAATCAAACTGCAATTGAAAGTAACTCAACACCAAGTATGTGCTACCCAATCCAGAATGGAATGAGGCGACCATATGGCAGAGATAAGAAATACAAATGCAACTCAAATAAATAGGTGGAAAGCCAGCCTCTTCCACTTATTCAATGGGAATTACAATAAAATCAAAGAGAGAATTGAGAAGTGCTGACAGTACTCCTGTTCAGCTTACAATGTATTAGAGAACCTGCCAGAATCACAAGATTAGAAGCTTTCAATGCAGCAACTCTTTAAGAAACCTCTCCAATACTCTCAAACCCCTTAAATAACAACTTCTCACTCCACTACTGAACTTTCTCAAGTCTAATATTACTATTTTTGACAGAAATTACACAAAATAGCAACATAGTAACTCACTAGAATGCACGTATCTTGCTCAAAACTCACCCTATTGACATGAAACCAAATGCAGATTACTCTAATGATGATGGCGCCCAAGATGCATTCCTAAAACCACCCCAAATAACCCTTATTTATTTTGCATGAATTTTAATGCAACTCCAAAATGGTACAGCCCAGCTACAAGGGTGATTTTTCTCTGTAAAATCAAAGACACTAATAAAATATGGAAATGAGCTAGAATGGTCACCCTTCATAGACAAATAGATAGATTCAATACCCAGAATGATAGCATTTTTATTTCATGTGCTATGAGCAAATCATACATTCCTCAATGACATTCAACAACATCAGAAATATGACAGAAAATGCAAACTAGAACTCCAAAATGCAAATCAAACCTATTACAAGCTAACTCTCAACTAGTTGCTATCTTTCAAGCAAGAAGATGAGCCATTGCTAGGAGGTGTGCTTTCCTCGAAGCGAGTGCCTGAAGACAATTCAGCAGCATAATAGTGTAGTAGACAAAAGATCCCAAATGAAGAGCTGAGGCCTGAATATAAAGACATGAAGAGAACCATCTAGAAGCTTCAAGAATGGCACCCAAAACCCTAATTTTGAATTCAACCTTTCCCTCCAAAAGATGGCGTCCTTTTTTTCCCTTAATGAAATAATTCACTTTTAAATAAAAGTCAATCTCCTCAAGTAGGCGTCCCTTTCACTTAGCCCAATATTTGACTTAAAAAATATAATTTATCTTCTCAATGAAGCAAAGACCCATTAAGTCCCCTTTTTAAAACAACATAAAGTTGTCATGCTAGGCAAAGGGGTGTTATAATATTAAAATATAATATTATAATGTCAAAATACTTATCTCTCCAATAAAATGCACCCAAAGGCCAAAACTAAAGTGCCAGCTGAACCAACTAAAGAAGGAGACCAACTAAACTGAACCCAACCTATCCACTGCTAAAAATAGAATTTACTAAAAATAGTAAATTCATGAAGTTGCTCGAAATGCCAAACTGACCATACCACCGCGAAGCTCTCTAAAAACCCAGAAAGAATCTGCAATCCTATTTTCAAACTTCAAGCAACAACCTCCTCAAAATTAGGAAACCCTAATTTTACCATTTGAATAGCCTACGGGTCTCCAGAATAGGCCAACGATCAACTGCAACGATCACATTTGAGAAGGGGACATTACAGCTAATTGTTGTTGTTACAAATGGTGTTTAAGTGAAGATAGGATGATGGATGTGTTGATTTGAGCAAAGATATCTTAAATGGTTGGGATGACGTTTGATTGTAGGTCTAAGGAACAGAGGTGTTTGATTTTTTTTCCTTGAAAGGGTAAGTTGAGTCGATGAGTGATTGTTGTATTGCATCGCAAACAAACAATTTGATCAACATGGAATAAGAAAAACAACAAAAATGAAAGCAAGCCATAATAGAATGATATAAAATGTACAAAGATTTCACATACCTAAAAAGCAAAGTTTCAAATCGAGGAGTTCTACCCAATTATGCAACCTTTGCTTCTTCCTTCCTCAAACTCCTCAAAAATTTGACTTCTTCAAAAGCTTGCTCCCCTCCAAATTTCAATTTTATATCAATTATCACTATAATTCAAACTTCAATTGATATCATATGCCTCTCAACGTGAAAACTCTATTATTTCATGCAAAGGTGATGGAAGGAACATTCAAAAGGTGGTGGAATCTCAAAATCATGCATGCACACTTCACTCAATCACCAAAAAGCTATTTTTTGTCAGAGCACGCGCAAAACCAGGAGAATCTATAGAATGTGGGCTGACATCACGGGTATATTGTGACTTTTAACCATTTTTAGTGCAATAAATAATGCGTTCTCGTTATAACATGAGTGCATTATTTAATCCTAAACAGACATAT
>VDFB02180871.1:55968-176400 GCA_007258455.2 Sequoia sempervirens | reverse complement strand
TAAGCCAAATTTTTTTTTTTTAATAAGGGAAAAAATATTTAAAAAACCCAACAAAGGAATCCCACGCAACACTGCGAATTACAGAAGCCCAGAAACAGGTAGCCATCGATTGTCGGTTGAAAAACAGAGGGTTTGGAACCCTAGCCGCTAGAACAGAGCTGCACAAAAATCGAGGCACGGAAAGCGAAGTACCCAGAAAAATCGGAGGACAACCCATTTGAGATCTCGGAAAACCCACAAGGATTCTGAAATTGAAAAAAATTTCTGACATAAAACTAAGGCACAAATTTTGAGGCACAAACTTTGAGACACCCAAAAAAATCTGAGACTGACCCATTTGAGATCTCGAAAAACCCAGAAGGAATCTGCAAATGAAAAAATTTTCTGCCTTGAATTGGAGGGTCAAAACCCTAAACGAAAATTTCAGAACCCTGGCCGCCATTAGAGACTAGAAGAATTGCAGAAAAAAGCTCAAAATCTGTAGAAGATCGCGCGAGTTTTGAAGCTCACAAGACGCAGGCCAGAGATCTTAGGAAATCGCGTCCAAGAACAAGTAAAAACGCGTCCAATAAATCAGAAAATCGCGGCTTGAAGTGGATGAAAAACGTTGCTAGAAAATCTTGTCGAAATCCCATCAAAACCAGGTGAAAATCGCGTGACTAAGAGTCCAATCCACGCCCATAAGAAAGAAGAAAACACAGACATGAAGAAAAATCCGCGAAATGCGATTTGAGTGCGTTTTCTTCAAAGAACAATGCCCAAAAACTGTCGCGGACTTGCAGAAAGTCGCGCGGCCAGAAGACAAATTGCGGCCAAAAATTTCTCACGATTTTCAGCAACTTCGACCACGAACAGAGGTCTACGAAATTCATGAAGAAAGAGAAAACACGGGAGAACCAGAAAGAGCCTCGATTTTAGCCACGACTTTTTCAGAAGTCTCACATGAATTTTTCATGAATTACAAACTTTTTTGTTTTTTAAAATGCCCAGAAACCCTAAGAGATTTTAGCCACCAAGAGATTTTCTACAAATTTCTAGAAAAAAGAAATTCCAGACAAGAAGAGGCTACAAATTTTTTTATTAAAAAATTCGCCAGATCTTGTAGAACCCCATGGCTCTGATACCATGAAACAGTTTTGGGCTAGAAATTGCTTAAATTATCAAAGGAGATGATTACAATATATAGAGAATGCAGGTTATCAGACATTAAATGCTCACCTACCAAATACCTACCAACCATCATGATAAGATTGACCATTATTATACACATCGTAATATAATATTCTAACATACATTAAATAGCATAACACAATATCAATGGTAAACTATATGTTATTGTTATAGCCACAAAAATGCATGCAATAATTTTGGGGTATCGCATAACTTGTTTCTCGCTTTGTCCGCTATAGTCCACGATATGAACTGAGTATATATATTCTTCTCCAATGCTCCTTCCTTCTCTTCTCCACACTTCGATTCTCCCTTTATAATCTTTCTAAGAGATGCAATTTCTCCCAAGAGGGATGTCTTATCCCAAGAGAGGGCTGTTGGATGAGGTTGGCCTTGGATTTAATTTAATTTATTTTATTCACTTCAAGGAGGCAGCTTCCTGAAGTGGGATGCACTTCAAAGGGGGCATCTTTGTATGAAGTGGGTGGTTCCTTTCAAGCAGCCAGCCTTCCTTTATATCCTATTGTCATTCAAAGTTGCATGGACACGGATACGGATACGGATACGGGTACGGTATCGGATACGGATACGGCCATTTTTCAAGACCTCTCATATGGATACGTCAAGATACGGCATTCATAAAACACACACATGCACACATATATATAACATTTTTTCTTATTAGAGAAGATTTTCATTACTTTGGGAGCAATATGAACATATAATTGCTACATATTCCAAAATAATTATATTAAAATATAGTTTTATGATTTATCATTAAAACAAAATATTAATTTATTATAAATGAATTTATAAAACACAAATTATTAATTTATTTTAAACTTAATTTTAAACATAAAAAATAAAAATAAAATTCAAAATTAATTACTGATTTATTATAAATAGATTTATAAAATAATAAATTATTAATTTATTTTTAAGATAATTTTAAACTTAAAAATTTAAAATTTAAAAACATTTGGATAAAATTTTAAGCAAATAGCATTATAAAAGGCTTAAATTTTTTAAATAGCGAATGGTTTTACTTTTAATTTTTTTTAAAAGTAAGGAGGCAGAATAATTTTTACAGACAAAGCGAATGGTGTTAATTTTTGCGCAAAGCCATAGGAATTTTTGAATTTTTCAGACGCACGCAAATATTTTCCAAACAAAGCGATAGGGCAACCACGAAGATGCCATGGTTGCACGTGGACGCACACTATTTTTACAGTCACAGCGATAGAGCAACCACGAAGACACCATGGTGCTGCAGATTCGTAGAAGATTGATGAGTACCTGTGTAGAATGATTGGATCGCTCCTCCCTCACGTCGTGCAAAAAACGCCCAAAAAAAATCCCTAAAAAAAACTCGCAGAAAACCCTCGAAATTCTCACGAAAAATCACTGGTGAATTTCGAATGCCGTAGATTGCTGTTCGCGGGCTTATTTTTAAGTTTTAAACCAAAAAAAAATAAAAAATCTTCGAGTTTCTATGCTATTTTTAAATTATAACTTGAGTTGTGTTCAGATTCGCCACTTATTTTTTGGAAAGCCGAATCCCTGCGAATCCAGTGCGGCTGAAAAAGGCAAATTTCTGGCACATTTAGGCACGATATCTTTGCCGTATCTATGCTGTATCATATCCGTGCCCGTTTCAGATCACGGGCACGCGGTATTTGCTGGCTGAGGGTGCGTATCCTGCAACTTTGTTGTCATTTGTTTAATTTCCATTGTCTGAGTCATTATATTAATGTATCAACCATTTTAACATGACTTTCCTTTTGCTTAGTCGTTGTGTGGATATGGCTGCGTTCACCTTAAGTTGGGGGCATGACAAGAGCTTCTTTAGTTTCTTGCTCCAGTATCCCATAAAGTCACACCACCTCAAGCTATTTTTGAGTGAGTATTTTATTTTATACAGCTATAGATTAAAAACTAACATTTAGTGAAGAATTGGGGATTCAATATGATTGGTTAGAAGTTGGGATGCTCTTGACTGCATGTAAAAGTGCAAATTAAAGTTACCTAAGGCTATGTCCAACTAATTTAACAATAATTTACAAGGACTAGTTGAAACTGTCAATTGGACTGGACATTAGACAAACCTTGCTAAATTGGAACAATTAGGACATTATACCTTGATTAATTTATAAATTTAGATTTACTGTTTTATAAATGCTTACAAAATTAAAGGTTTAAAACTTTAAAGACAAAAATGTTGCATCATTAATATTATTAACTTAAATGATTTAATTTTAACTTTTAACCTAATAGCATATAAATAATTACCTTAAACTATATTAAATTGTAAAGAATTTTTCAAAACCATGTCCATAAAAACAAATCATTTGAACAATTTCTTTCTCCAAAACAAAAACTCTTCCATGAGAAAAAGACAAATATTTCTATAATATAGCTTAATGATTGATAAATCTAAAAAAAACTTTATTTTTTAGAAAGATGATTGAGATGAAGTAAGGTATGTAGGTTATATTAACCTTAGTCAGTTAGATTGATCATTGGATTTTAGTAAGATTAATATCATAAAATAAATGCTTATATTTTTTATTTTAGATGATGTCACCATAACAGATGATGTCATCTTTTAATTGATTTTTGTTAGTTAATTATTTTATGATGATATTTTTAGGAGGCCCATTTTATATGTAAATTTCTCTTACTGGCACAGAAAATGAGGTAATGTTTTCATTTGTGCATTATTGAATTTAATTTACATCAGGGTGCAATTTGACATTATTCTTTGAGATTTACCAATTTGATGCTTCTCATGTAGAAACTAAATTATTTAAAATGAGTTCATTTTTACTGAAACTTGCCTACATGGATCACGAACACCCAAGACAAGGAACTTTTTTCCTGGCCAGGGGGTTAGGGGAAGTTAGTTATGATATATTGTTGAGAATGATGGGTCACAATCCTCCAACTCTTTTTGTATGGTGCTTTTTGAATGAATGCATCTATCAACTTTGATGTGTATATATGTTATAAGTAATTTTTTGTTTGAGTGACGTTGTGGTTGTGCATTATTGACATCACTTTGAATCCAAAATTGAAGTAATGTGTTTAAGACATCACACATTTGGGAAAGGATCTCTTCAAATTAATCCTGAAACAGTAGTTGAAGAAACCTCAATAACTACTGAAGGAACTTCTTTGGCTATTGCAAGGGGAGCCAAGAACTCAGCATCCATAGGAATCACCAAAGGAAGCCATAGTGCAACATCCAACATAAGGGGCACAACAACCTCTGACATCATACAAGCAACCATCACCAAAGGCCTGGTGGGTGTAGCAATCAAAGAAAGGGTAGAGTCTATAGAAGGGGTGACTTTCAGTGAAGCTTGACTGTCAAAAGTTGAAACTGGAGGAGACTCTACAATTGGAGCTAGAAAGGGCTGAAGAGACAACTCCAACAAAGAACCTTGCAAGGACAAATGACAAGGTTCTATATCCTTACAGTAAGAAGATTGACCTGTTGATCATTGCTTTAGATTAGGACAATCATTCAAGAAATGTATAGTCCTGAAGTACCTCTGACAACAAAAGGCAATTCTTTCACAACCTGCATTTGTTTTTATATTCTTTCTTTGATGTTGAGCTCTATCTCGGTTGGTAGGCCATTAGAAGAATCCATCTCTACCACAATACGAGTGAAGATTGGGTGGGAGAAAGGCAAAGTCTCTGGAGCAAACAAAATGAAACTTCCTAGAGAGTTTCCAATAGCTTCTCAGCATGAATCAATCCAGACTGTAGAGGGAAGTTGGAAGCCTAAGCCCCACTGGTATCACATTGATGACTCTATCAAAGTGTTGAAGATTGGATATCACAGTTTCAAAATAAGAGCTTCGTTATCCCAAAGGCCCAAAACCGTAGGTGGTTCATAAGGACCAAATCTCTGTTTTTAGTTTCAAACACATCAATGAAGAAACCTTGCAAATGAGGGTATATGTAGACATTACCAACCAAGTGAGGCTTCTAAGTGCTAGACATCCCAATCATCAAGATCCATCCATACGTGAAAAATCTATTGACAATGCCATCGCCTCTACTTCCAGATCCATCCAAAATCTCTGAGCATGGTCGTCCATTGGTATATTATGCACTTTAAAAAGTCTTAGACTACGGAAGTAGTTAATTAGTCTATCATAAATCTATAGATTTTTTTGAAGTTTTAGGATAGTTTCAGATAGTCTCTTGTCTATATTTTATGATTGTATGTTTGAAGATAGTTTTTTGTTTATTTTCTCTGATTATTTTGTAATTTAATTAGTCTTGTAGAAGTCCGTAGACTTTCTTAAATTTTTAAGATAGTTTCTGATTGGACTTTCTTGTCAATATACTGCGATGTATGCTTGAAGATAGTTTATTGTTTATTTTCTCTGATTATTTTTGTATATTATGTTATTTATCAAATTCCAATTGTTTGTATCTTTCTGAATATGTATGTCAATTATGTTTTACAGGTATGCAAAGAATTTTAAAGAGAATGAAAAGCAAGAGCATCGGTACTAGAGTGCAGGATGTAAGCTGTATGGCATCTTTAGGTTGATTTAATTTTTTAATGATGAAATCTAGAGGACAGGAACTCTGAGATTAAGATAGTTTCTGATTGGACTTTCTTGTCAATATACTGCGATGTATGCTTGAAGATAGTTTATTGTTTATTTTCTCTGATTATTTTTGTATATTATGTTATTTATCAAATTCCAATTGTTTGTATCCTTCTGAATATGTATGTCAATTATGTTTTACAGGTATGCAAAGAATTTTAAAGAGAATGAAAAGCAAGAGCATCGGTACTAGAGTGCAGGATGTAAGCTGTATGGCATCTTTAGATTGATTTAATTTTTTAATGATGAAATCTAGAGGACAGGAACTCTGAGATTTTAATGATCAATGAACTGTAATTCTATACTTAATAATTATCCTTACAGTAATGAAAGAACATTGGTAATTTTTTTGTCATGTTGACATGGGTAGTAGGATCCACCTATAAAGTGGTATATGGTGATTGCATTTTGCATGAGTGTTATAATGGCAGATTAATAGTTTTTAATTCCTGATTTGTCTGTTATATTTTGACCTGTATTTTCATCTCATGTTTTACATTGGAAACCTCTTATTTTTCAAGCATATTTGTGGGAAGAACACATACCTTAAATGAGAAAATGTTCTACTTAGGTTTTTAGGTAACAAAATTCCTTAATCTAGAAGACTTATTTTTGTTGAAGTTTAGGAACATAAGTCTCCTTGTCTATCTCTGATCAAATATCGCAGCGATTCGTCATGCTAGGGTAACCTGGGTGAATGAATAGTGAGGTGGCTGGTCACCCACTTGTTAAAATATGAATTAGCTGGTAAGACATATTGAACTCTAATTCGCTGGCCTGCTGCTCCATTCAGGCACCAGATCTGGAACCACCACCTCTAGGACCCCCGGTGGTTGTAACTAGGTCTGTATCCTTTGGAATTTTTGCTAAACAGGACCTACAGCGGTCTGAGTAATCTGCTTGATCTGTCTGTTATATCCAGAATATCCTGCTTGTTTATGTTCCTTTCAAACTAGGTCAAGTTTGCTACTTAACCCGTGGAACATTAGCAAGTAAGTGGATATTCTATGCTCAGATAATAGGCAATAAGAAATTAGCAAAGATGAAACACTGTAGGTATTATGATTGTGAGGCAGGGGCCGCATCCTAACCTCATGCTCAAATCAGGGGTGTTGGTCCCTGCTTGGCGGACAAATGGCAAAGAACAGAAATTTAGTCGATGTCCAAGATACCCAAAATGTTCCTCCTGGCATTTATACCTGTTGTAGATGCTAGAGAGAAAAAGGTTGACCTAGGAAGAAAGACAGACCAGGTTGGCCCACTTATTTTATTATTACATTAAAATTTAAACTAGATGGCCAACAGTTACCAATTTTATTATTATCATTATTAATATTATTATATATATATTTTTTGATTCGTCAACCCCAGCCTGAGGCTGCGAAGTTATTTATATTAATTTCAATAGGATTTACACCAGTTCATCCAGTGGCTAGACTGGTGAATTTTACAAAATGGAGATCATCCTGACTCCCATTACTAATTACAATGACATAAATCCAAGTTAGCTCTCGTGAATGCATGTCCATCTTGGATTGTGTATTGCAGGAAGATTTCTTTGGTGCTAAAACTTGTCCCAATCTAGCTAAAAAATCCTGACCCAACATCCTCAATTCACATCCCGAATCCTTAAGTAATGTTGCATTCTGCCTCTTATTTACGGTTTGAGAGATTGCTCCCTCACACAAGCTGAAGAGAGATGGGATGGCATCTTCCTTTCACTATTATATTATTAATTTAGTGTCTAGACACTTTTTCTTATTTAATTAAATTTGTAACTTACACCTCCTAGGTGAAGGGTTTACCTATGTGGCACTTTGGTTGGGCAAAAACCTCATCCTCAAAGCTGGTGGGTGCCATTCAAGATAGTCTGGGTTTCTGGTGACATGGTCGTTTAGCTTGGTATCAGATCTAAGGTGTCGAGGTCAAGCCTTGCGGAGCATGGTGGGCAGTGATGTTCTGACTTAAATGCTGTAGTGGTGCAAATTCCCGCTAGGTGTGTACCCAAGGCTGGGAGCCACCCATGAGTGTGCGACACTTTGGTGGGATGAAAACCTCACCCTTAATGACAGTGGGCACCATTCACTATAGTCTAGGTTTTTGACGTAGTGGTTGCTTATCTTGTAATGTCCCCTTTTTGTCATTTTTCTGATTTTTCTAAAACACACACTATTGGAACAACAATTAAACCTTGTAATACAAATGTTGATTGCAACTGCCAAGTTTAAAACTTCACAAAAACCGTAAATAACTTATCACACACAGATCTGATTAGAAATCAATATGACGGCAGCAACAACATCGATCTCATTTAATTGCAAGATGGGAAAAATCAATATGACAGTAGCAACTACGTTGAAATGAAAGCTGGAAAATGGCTGGTACAGCATCTTATATGACTGATGTAACCATTCAAAATGTTGGAACAACATATTATGTGACTGGTACAGCACATTATATGACTGATGTAAATTTCCAAAATGTTGGAACAACACCTTATATGATGATAATAACCTTCTGATGACTAGAAGAACACTTTATATGATTGATGCAACCTTCCAAAATGTTGGAGCAACAACTTATATGATTGATATAACCTTCTGATGATTGGAACAACACCTTATATGACTGATGCAACATTGAGGATGATTGTTGATGGTTGGGAATGATGTAAACCAGCAACTGTATAACTGATCTCAAAGCTGGGATTTACTGATTTTGTTCCTCCAAAGGTATTGCTTAGCTAGGGTTGACTTCAGATGTCGTAAACAATTCAGATCCAACACTTTTTGATGCACAATAACTCTCCAAAGTCTTGAAAACCAATGTAGAAACCCTCAAATATGATGGGCAACACTATAGCAACAATGTAGCAGCAACATATTACCCTCCAAAGGATGAAATCTTCAACAAATCATTGTAGTGACATTGTAGCAGCAACATGCAAATTAAAAAAAATGTTTTCATATCCTTAACAAATCAGCACATTTGGGATCCTTGGATGGAATCACCTGATATGGGAAACAAGGGTCATTGATCGCAAATGTGGAATCACCTTTACCCACTACTCTCTTTCCAATGCACTTCCAACATTTACCTTTCTAACCTTGAAAACATAAACAAAATTTTACCCCTCCGGCCAACAACTTAGTCCATTATATTACTTTAACTTAGGCCATTATATTACTTTTCCCAGATTTACTTTAAATTAGCTAAATGCCTATAATGATAGGTTGTGCGTCTTAACATTGATAGAAATGAATCCTAGATACAACATTAGAAAAAATGATTGGCTTTTTGTTACATTTATTGGTGGAGGCTTCATGTTTATTTCAGTAATGTTTACAGTTATATGAATTAGCGATGTCCTTACATGCCTAAAATATAGTCTAGTTTTGAGCACATAACCATTTGATAGAAACACGTTTTTAGTTGAATCATTGGGAAAAATTATTACATTATTGTGATATATCTTGGTGGTGGCTCGTGTTGATTGTACAAACACAATGTATGAGGGGGCCATAAGATGGTAGATTATAGTGGTAGTTGAATCAATTTGTGGTGGTTGCTTTATATTTTGAGATTGCTAAGTGCCTTCATTATTTGACCCATGACATTCCTGGTCTCAAAAAGGCTTGAGAAATCTCTTTAAACTATTTAGTAATGTCAGATTTTGAGATAAGTTTGCAAGTCTTTTTTTAAAGATCAATCGGTTCAATGGTCAAAGGCATTTTTTTCTAGTTTAAATTAAGCCGATTATTTACCACTTTTGCTTGTGAAAGAGGTCATCGGTGGAATGGTAGGCTTTCGTGCTTGAAATCAGCAGGTTGTGCATTTGAGCCTATCTTTTTAACAGTCTAAATTGAACTGGTTGATCTTCAAGTAGAGTTTCAATTATTAGTAATATGTTTATTTATAGAGGAGCTTGCCTGATTCTTCATCTGCTGGGATTGCCATTCCTCTCATCAAAAATAAAAATAAAAACATTCACATGCTTTTACAACTCTAAGATTAAAAGTACCACTCAATCTTTAACACAGCCTAAAAATATACAACAGATATCATAATACCCATTATATTGACCTCCACAGTATTGACTGCCATACTTCACTGTAGACCAAAATGGCATGGACATGTAGCGAACCTTCAATTTTGAATTCAGTTACAAATTAGCAGTTTTAAATCATTGTAAAAAATATGATCTCCAGTCCTCTCACTATATTTAAAATATTTGAGCAAGCAATGGGGTACAGTAAACAACATTCATAAAAACTGATATATATTTTTTTTCTGGTGAATTATGAACAACCTTTTAGACAATTTTAAGTGGTTACCGTATGCGTGGGGCTCGTGAATATATCTGAGAGTCAAATTACTATACAAGATATTGTGTACCAACACCATCAAGTGCAACATATCCTCGAGGATAACATTTAATTAATGAAACTATTTCATCGAGGAAATTGCTTCAAGAAATATTGGGTGCTTTTTGTTAGAGTAAAAATATTTTCTTTAACATCGAGTATTAGGTGTGAAGTCGCTATGATGTGGATATTAATAACAAAAGGAAATTTGAATTTACTTGGAGTTATTTCAATTGAATGGAGAAGCATAGAACTTATACTTCAAGAATTGTAAAATTATGAAGAAGCAACTTTCTTTCCATAATATAATTGTAGTTTCTTGGCAGGACAAAGGAAAGTTATCAGCTTAACACCATATAGTAAGACTTTAAGAATGTTTAAGTACATATTAGGCAATTTGGCAATCTCAAAAATGATCTGAACAATTTGTGAGGAAAACCGACAAATATTGGAAATTTAATGTTGGCTAAAACAAAAAAAATGTAGGCATGAATTCACATATATATTGCTTAAATACAAAATAAAAGAAATTCATATGTTTCTATTTGAGTATAATATAAAATAAAATGTACATGAATACATTTCACCACAAGAACAAAATAAAATAATTACTCATTAAAATAAAAAAAATAATTCTACAGAACATTTGTTTCACTGGGTTGAAGATGAGAAATGTGTCTGTTTAATTTTCTGCTGTTGTACACCAAATATTGGGACTGGGATTACTGCTGTGTAAGGAATTTCAATAGTACTAATATTTGGAAAACGAGCAAGGCGTGAAGAAACATGAGTATTTGTTGTATATATGCTAAAATTGTTCCAATCAATAATAGGCGCTTCTTTGTTCAAGGAAGTAGCTAATCCAAGTTTTACACAATATTATGAATGAAAAAGAAAAATTGCATTTTGAGTATCCCACCTAAAACGGCTGAAGTAGTAGTTTTGCACATATTTTGTCTCTAAAATAGGCTGCCACAATGTCACGTTGATACCCACTAGTTGACAAATAAATTATAAATGCTTATATTCAATACACATGATTGCATCTCTCTTATAGAGTTTGCCCATTTTGAATGCACTTTGAAATCATTGTGTTAAACTATTTATCAATTGCCAATTATGTAATGTTTGATTTTGTTTAATTATTGCTTATTGCATGTTAAATCCCTCATCTAATGTTTTGCCCCTTGGTTTACTAGCTTAATTTGTATTAAAGTTGGGCATTTTTTTTGTCATGCTAACTCAATGCGTGTTTGAGTCTGAATCGTTTGTTGTCGTCCTGCCACATGCTTAAGGATCAATTTGAATTAGTTGCATGGAATGGTGTTAATATCCAATTATCATGGATTGGAGGAACTTGGTGGAAGTCATCTAACAATACGACATGCATTCCACCAAAGAATGTAGTTGGCTATTGTTTGATGTGCCTAAATATTTGGTCACTGAGGGACGTGGAATCCTACATCTAATAAGAGATAGCTAGTTTGTAATTATGAGAGATAAGTGAATTGTGACACCATCTATATTTATTGCTCCTTTAAACTTTATTTTGATGGCCAGGGGGCAATTTGGAAAGAGTGGGTGTATGGGCAATTATAGAGTTGTATCAGGGAATTTTTCTAATGATTGGATCCTCCTTAGTGGTTGGAATTTTTAATGAGTTAGAACAAGAAGGGGGTATTTGGTGCTGTTTTTATTTGCCTGCCTATCAATATATACCAGTTCTTAATCTAAAACAAGAAGTAAGACAAAGAAACAGTTAATTTAGATTTCAAGTATTGTATTGCACCCTTTTGAGAATAAAATAAATAGGAATATAGACATCAAAAGAGAAATGCTCTAATTAGGGAAGAGAACATAAAATAGTTATATCAAAATATGGGGGTTAATTATTAGAGATAGAAGGGCATGAATCATTTACATTTTAAGTTTAAAGGTATGTAAGCTTGAGCATTTAAGGACAACTATAAGATCTATATTGGCAGCGTAGGTCTATGATATTTACTGTACAAAAAGAAATAAATTATATGAAAGAATTATGATATTGCTATCAGGATTCAACCGTGTAGTTTTCGAGTCAAACTAATTGACCCATGTTTCACAAGTAGTGGTTCACAAGAACCTTTCTCTCATGATAATGAATTGTCCACTTAGCACTCATTGCATCTAGGTGATGCTCATAGAGGTGAAGCACTGGGCCATCTTGGGAGGTCACCCATCTGGTTATTGCTCCAGCTCAAGTGCACTTAACCATGGAGTTTTCCCCAAGGTTAAGCCCACTTAGCTTGCAACCCCATTTGCAAAACCTTCAACAAGTGTTGTGCCTTATGAACCATCCATTATAGAGCCCCTTTATAAAAGTCAAGTGTTGATTTTTGCCTTACTAATGTGAAAGAATTTGTTAAAGTCAAGTTGATTTATAAAAATAAACATTATGGATCCATCTTAACAATCAAGAAAAATTAGGAGGTATAAAGTTTTATTAAAGTTGTGTACTAAAATAATCCATTTAGGAATTACAATATCAAATTTATGAGCATATTCAAGAACATAAAAACCCTTTGAATTGTATTCTTAATAATATAGCATGTGTAAGTTTGTTAAAGTAATTGACATTATTGAGATATGGAGATATTGAATGTGCTACTAGTACCTTAGGCAACAATTGAAAATGAGAGAATTAGGTGGAATAAGGAGAGAATTAGGTGGAATAAGGAGTTAGAGAAATGGAGAGTACAAGTAAGTGATCCAACAAAAGGGTAGATTATTCCAATCCATAAAAAGGGTGGTTTATTCCACTCCTTGAACTCTATCAATGTAAATTTTAAGTGCACCAATAAATAAAAGATTATTGAACTTACTAATTTAGAATTTAACATTGCATGACATTGTAAGAGGCTGGTAAAGAGAGAAAATGACACGAAAAAATAAAGAACACAAGATTACAACCCAATGTGGGTGAAAATTTTAGTAGAGGGTGATCAAATCCCCTCGAACCATTATAATTTGAATTGTCATCTAAATGCTTGTAATAATTGAAAAATACTACTCATATCTTCCAATTGCAATAACTCATACAAAACCTATATAATTCTATGGAACACAATAATAAAACATGAAAGGACTTACTTGTACAATTTACAAATGGATTGTTATAGGTACCCCTTTTGTTAAAAAGATGGTTCTTTGTTCTTTGTTCTTCTTATAGTTATTATAGGTGATAGGTTCAGTTGCAATTGAACATGATGTTTACATATGTATAATATTGATAGATTTGATTGTGATTGAACTTGCTAGCATAGGTTTTTTTCAAATAGTTAGATATCCCTTTAGTTATTTAGACACTAAAGTGCTTTTCCTTTAATTAACCATCTTTATGTTCTAATGGAAACCTAATTTCTCTCACTCCCAAGGCGAGTCTTGTCTTTGTGTGCCATCACTACTAATGAGTTAGAAAGTGAATTTTTATAAAATTGTCAATCTTCGAAAACATGTTTGATCTTTTTTGGATCATATCTCCCTAATTATGAGGCTTTTGTTCCTCAAAACCTTGACAATTCAATAGATGAGAGAATTCTTCTCACATTCTCATTTAGATACCACAATACTTTGCCCTACCTTTGACACTTTAAACCATCTTACCAAGTCTCTTGCTCCCCTTATTATCACCTTAACCTACAAAATTAAATCCTTGTCCAATTCTTCTTGAGAATTAGACACAAGATCTTTAGTGGAAAGTAACATAGGTTTTCCACATTAATAATCGAGTAAAAAGATTTCCAAATAAAGATTGATTTTTCACATCAATAATTGAACGTTTTCATATGTGAAGTCAAGTTCAATTTGATATATCTCTTTCAACATGATTGATGATCACAAATGAGCCATATCATAATGAGTTCCACTATTTTCCTACTTCCTTGAGGTTTTTCTTGGCTATGTTAATCCAAAGTTTATAATCATTGTGGAACTTGTACTCAATAGAGTGCTTGCCATATCTCACTTTGTACTTGGATTATACTTTTCAATCTCCCTTGCACTTGAGGCCTTTTTTTGAATCTTCTTAATGGAACTTTCTTTCATGTGGATATTTGGATTCACTTTCTCTTGACACCAAAGGGAATTAGTGTTATTCTACTAAGTTTGTACACCTCATCACTCAAAATCTACTTCTTTTACATTGTGCATGCAAGTAATATCCTTCTCCCTTGTTTTTTGATTAGTAAGTTGAGGGTGTCAATGGACCCTTGGCTTCAAACCTAGGCATTAATTGGGCCCAATTGGTGAGGCAATAAATGAGAGGTCTCGTCAAATACCAATGAACAACCCAAGATCACAAGCATAACATCCCAACAAGAGCACAATGTTCATGAATATCACAACCCTACAAAGGCTTGAACTGGAGTGGGCATTGAAACAATGACATAAGCAACAAATCATACCCTCATCATTGCCCTTCTGAACACTTGTTGGCCATGATTTATTTAGTACCTAACAAGATTTTCCCCTTGTGGAACTTAGTATCCTTTAGAATGAAAGATCCTTAATGTCAAGATTCTTCTTACCAAGTGAATCAATTTAGTGTAGGCTATAAAGAATTTCATAATCTATACATTTCTCATATCACCTCCTATATCCTCTAGTAAATTATTTTTGTCTCTCTAGACTAAAGTAACGTCCTTACTTGATATAAATCTTGTGATGAATTCCTTTCCCATCATAACTCCCTACTTTAGACCTTCAACACTAAATCTTACAAGTTGACAAAACCTATTATTATTTTAGAGGAGAAAAGTAAATACCTTTACACTTTTCTCCCATCATTTATGCCACTTTAGGTTGATGCTTTAGATACATGATTTTAGCATACAATTTGACTTCTTTGATGCACTCACCGATTCAACTTATCCTACACACTGTTATGTATCCTTTCTTTGTTTAAAATTGTTATGTTCCCTCTTGGATAGGATTGCTATTGTGATCATATCTCTAACTTCCAAATTTTGTATTCCTACATGCTAAGGTCAATAATTCCAAGATTTGATCATTACCCATTAACATGGGTGTAAAAATCTAATCTACACATCTAGGGTCAAGCATTTAAATGCATCATTCAAGAGCATTTGTACATCATGGAATCACTAGATAGAATTCATAGAATGTAAAATGAGCATACATTATCGCCTCCTTTCACAAATAACTAGACAATTAATGATTTAAGCAATAACAGATGAACCATTTGATAGTTCATCACTTACATATTTATGAAAAAAATATTGTGAACTTGTGATTAGTAATTTGAACTATGAGAATTGAATGAGAGTAAAACATCACTATGCACAATTAAAGATAATGGACCTACCTTGAGAAGCCCACATGTGGAGATTCTAGCGAAATATGAGCTACTATTTATGTAAAGTCCACAATTCTAATGGAAAATATAGTTCTAGGCCACTTGAGCACACAACTAGCCTTAATATCAAAGAATTTAGTCCTTAATCCCTTAAACACGTCTATTATAAGTCTAACCAACCTATGGTGAATAGTTGCTTACTAAAAATCTTGAACACTCGTATGGACTTCAATGCAATTCCTTCGTGAACTACTTTGCTTCTCACTAACTATTACTTTTTATGTTTTTGCATGGTCATATATAGATTCACATATCATTAAGGAACATCAAAACATAAGTTAAAGATTCAGGAATTGGGAGAATTTTAGACATGTGCAAGCCATTTAATCGATGAATGAAAAAATCACCTCTTGCCACTTGAGGGTGATTATTAGACCACTTTCTAGATGAAACAATCTTGTTTGTTTCACATAAAGTGTGTGAAATACATATTTCTCCCCATTTACTCTTTTATTTTGAGCACACTTGAATCTATCACATATTGCCTTTCTGGGGCGAGTTACATATCCACAATATTGAGGCTTTTGGTCCTTACAAGCTACAAAGACTTAATATAAGAAGGATGCTCCTCTCAAAGGATGAAATAAGTATATGTTACGATTAGGTGTGTCCTAAACTTTATAAGTCCTACTTTTTTTATTATTTAATTATTTATATTATTTATGCTCTCGTGGAAAAGGGCATCCCACTTATGACAAACATTATGCCATATGTATTCTTTTCTATGACGTGTCTATGAGAATATGTATAGCATAATTTCAGTAAGATGTATAAGAACATCTATGACATTGTAATAGTGCATGATATTTTATGAAACATTTAAGAGGGAGGTTACAAAGTAGACGAAATCTTGACATAGTTTATGATAGTCTATGATGCATGTCATAAAACATATTTGAATGGGAGAATAATGCCAAAAAGGGGTGCCCAAGTTGGTGGGTGGGCTATGAAAAGTTATTATTGCTATGATGGGTGTAAGAGGAATATTTTAAAATTATCTTGAAGACCCATCACAAGACTTGTGCCATGAGAAGTTGCATGCCATACTTGGAGAGCTAGTAAATGGGTTCCAAAAACCATTTGTGATTTTCTATATTTTAGGATTTCCTATATATTAGATGCTTGGGTTGAAGTTGAGGGTGAGAGGGACCTTGTATTGCAAGGGGCTATTTTGTTGGATTTTCTTTAGAGGACTAGGGTGATGATCTTGATGTTAAGGCTTTGAGCCTAATATTGTATTGCGACTTTATTAGTAGTGGAAATAAGATGGTTCAATGCTTTGATGGTTGCTTTTTTTAAAGGGGTTTTTCCATGGTATAATTTTTATCACTCTTCTTTCGTGCTCTTTCATTCTTGTTCATTTAGAGTGTTGATTTATATGTTTTTAAAATTATATTAAGTTTAAAATATTTTTACTCTATCCTCTTAGATTAATGTAGGAAGTGTTTGTGTCTCACTTATTCTTTATGGGTATAGTTTTCTTTGCATTTGAATTAGATTTTTATTTGTGAAGCTTTAGATACTATAAAAGCATGATGAATTTCCTTTCACTATAATGTCACCTTGCACCACAAGAAAAATCAACCAAAATTTGAAAAACCTCATTCTTCCACTATCCATATGATTTGATGTCATAGAGTTTGCACATGAAGGCACTTGATCAACATTTATTTTCTTCATCTCCAAGGAATGGTCCTTGTGCTTTCACTAAAAAATCATCCCTCAATGAATATTCATGATCTCTCTTGGTTCTTCATTCTTTCCTTTGTAATAAAAGCACAAACCTTTTTCCACCCTTGATGATGTGGTACTTGTTTTCACTTCATTAATAAACCACATTTCAATCATACATTTAGTGGTTTCCAACCACAACTCTACACACATCCAAAGCAACAACATATGTAGACACTTCATCAATAAACTTGGAATTACCAACAAACACCAATATACATTTTCTACTAAGAAAATTTACACTGTTGAAAAGTTTGCATTATGAATGAAAAGAAAAAAGTGCATCACAAACATTCTTCACTTAGAATCTTAATTTTGAATAAATTAGAGTGCTCACTTTCTTCTTGTGCTAACAAATTGAATTCAACATTTATTTGCAATACAAGAAATTTTAGAATCCACTTTCAAGCTATAACAAATTTATATATCATTTTCAATGGAAGATTTGGTGGTTTACTTAACTTTTTTACCTTTTTAAAAAGAACAATTTTTCTTGATGTTGCCTACAATAAGTTTTTATATATGTCCATATATCACAATGCCGATAATTCATTCTAGAAATCTTCTTTGTACATATGGATTTCACCTTCTTTATTATAGATTTGGCTCCATTTATTTTTGGGGAGGATGAAAGACCATCTAATTAAAGGTAGTGCATGAGCACTTGCTTTATTTATGTCTAATAATTAGATAGCATTATAGGCCTTTGTAGATGATTATGAAGGCCTCTAATGGTACATCAACACCTCATCATTTTGTACATATTTCTTTGTTTGAATAACCCTTCTATAAAATTAACTAGTGTACTCTTGAACACCTTGTCCATCTTTTTATCTAAAAATTGCCTTCTCATATTATTTTTTATCAATTACAAACATGATCATTTTTTTCTTACTTAGCTGCTTAAGTTGCCCCCAAGAACTAATTAAAGTGTATTTTCTTAAATCCATTTAATACAAGAGGCTCTTGAACAACACATATGAAATTAACTAGTGTACTTTGGAACAACTTGTCTATCTTTTTGTTTTATAGACGGTTGCCATTGCACTAAAAGATTGACCTATTAATGCCCGATACAACCTCCAGAGTTAATGAGTCCATGGGAGGCAGTCAAGCCATGTCATGAAACTGAGCATTGCATTACACAACACAAGGAGACCAAGGATGCACACCTTGCAACAATCCCCACAACGCAAGCGAGGGGTTCAAACCCATGACCCAGGCTCTAATACCAATTGTTGCATAGACGGTTGTCGTTGCACCAAAAGATTGACCTATTAATGCCCGATAGAACCACCAGAGTTAATGAATCCATGGGAGGTAGTTAAGCCATGTCACGAACCTGAGTGCTATACCACACAACACAAGGAGACCAAGGGTGCATACCATGCAACACTTTTTATTTAAAAAGTGCCATTTCGTACATATTTCTGTTGTATGACAAATATGATAATTTTTTTCTTATTTAGTTGCTAATTTTTATTAAATCCATTGAATACATGTAAATTTTAAACCAAGTTAAAGCATGCTTTGCTAATCCCAATTAAGAAAAAGGAACAGTTTATTCTAAAGAAATAACATAGGCTACAAAATATCTCAAACTATGCCAAATAATGGCCAAGCTTTTCCACATTAACATATCCTTTGATTGTCATAATCTCAATCTTTGCCTCAACCTGGAAATGTGGTAGCCTTGATAGACTTGTCTCATCATTTGTAGAGTTTCCAAGTTTTCATTGAAATGGGATTTCCCTTTGCTTTTGGAATTCTCAAAGGAACTTAATTTCTCCATGAAAACCTCCATGATGCCCTCATAGTATCCACTGTTTGAGACTTTATTGCAACATTGAATTCTAGCTTTAAGAATCTAGCTTCTCCATCAAGGAATTATTCTCTTGTTATAATTCTTAGCACTCTCTTTCACCAATGGGATTCAATTTCCTTTTGCAAAGGTAATAATCTTTCCTATTTACTCTTATTTTTTGTATGAACCTAAAAAATCACACACAACCCTTCCACAAAGAAAGAAATACTTAGATACCACATGATTTATAAACTATGCTGGATAGTGCATTCAATAGTTCATTACTTACAAATTTATAAAAGAAATGATTTATTGTAAACTTTCCAATTAGTAAACTAAACTACATGAATGCAAATGAGATTAAAAAACTATGCAAATTTAAAGGAGAATAAATTTACTCTAGAGAAGTCCTTGTGGGGGAGAAAAATTCAATGAAATGTGAGATCTACCATCATTGAAATTCTACAATTCCAATGGAAAATATAGTGAGTTGCAAATGAAAAATTTGAATATCAATATTTATATTTCATTTAAAATAATGATTGCATTCAAATTTAAAAAATAATTGGCCAATGGCCCATACCTCTAATCATCATTCATCCCCAAATTCTACTTCAAACTAATTACCCATAGTTGTTGGAATCCTCAAGGTCAAGATCCTCCAAACCAATACTAACAATCCTTATTTGTGTTACATCTTCATTAAGCTATGCTGGCTCCTTTGGATCCACCTTCTGTCAAGTTTCTAGGTTCTCTTTGTAAGTAGGCATTTTTTGGTCATTAAGATACAAGGTGCTACTGTACAAGTACAAGTTTCTCTCCCCTTCTAGAGGTAAGTCAAGTTCTATTAACAAAATGGATGAAACTATAAGTAGATTAGTTCCTCTTACCAAAAAATAATTAAAATCGTAGGAAAAGTGTTGGAACACTTTTGTTGTTACACCAAAAGGTCGACTTGTTAACTCTTGATACAAACACTAGAGATAAGTAGATCCACGGGATGTGGTTAGTCCATGTCTCGAATCCGAAGGGAGATGCTAGTGATTAGTCCAACAATCCCCCCTCAACGTGACCCAAGAGGATTCAAATCGATGACCTGGATTTGATACCATTTGTTGGAACATGTTTTCCATTGCACCAAAAGATCGACCTTTTAATTCCCAATACAAATGCCAGAGATAAGTGGAACCATGGGAGGCAATTAGTCCATGTCTCAAATATGAAGGGAGACACTGGCGATTAGTCTAACAAATAGATGAACAAGTAGTATGGTTAAATAATTAGGCCCATGCATATTCCACCATAGAATTGGATCTTGTCAAGTGCAATAGACTCCCTATCCATCTTTACCTCTTTTGGATATCTTCTAAGAGTGGAAAATTTTGTCTACTTAGTCTGAATGATGCTAACTTCTATAAAACTTACATTTTTTGAATAACCTTCATGAACCTTACCTTCACCTTAATATTGCGTATAGGGTAAATATACTAGGGCTTTGCATATACCACTTTGGGTGTAATGTATAGGAATCCATGTGCAAGGGAGTGTTGGGCTTCTCCCATTTGTGATGAATGATTAGCTGAATATGATAATTGTAGAACTACAATGTAAGGTCTTTCTCTTGTACAATGGATTTTATTTGATCAAGCATACTATTAATTTACTCACACACCTCTCCATGGATAGGTACATTAACATCCTCATATTTAATAACTTTGAAGACTAGAGAAATGAAGGAAACAATGTATCTTACATTGGCCTAAAAATGTCATTTTCATCACCTCCTTAACCATCCTTCCTTGTCTAACTTAGAATCAATCCATCGATTCCACTTTGTGGTCACAAACATTCGTTACAATTCCTCTTGCAACTCAAACATCCTCTCTAAGAGAATGAAGTATGATATATACCTCATCTCTACAATTTTTAAAAACTCCTTACAAAAATTCCTAAAGAGTCCATGTGAAGTATGGTGGCTGTAGATAAAAATATGCACATATTTAGCATCATTAACCACCTCTTTGATCTAATTATTTTTTACCATGTCCTTGATTGCATTATTCATGCATGCACACATGGATTCACTAAATATGCTTAAACTAGATATTTGCACATATGTGGTCCATCTTAAACTACTTGCACCAAATTCTTTGGCCCAGCCTCATCAATAACATCTTTAAGGATTTGAAGCTAAAAATAAACATCCTTGAGGTGTCTTGAATAATCAATAACCCAAACATATTAGTGGAATTGTTGTGCTTTTAGAGATTTAATGTGGTTATGGAATTTCATTGAGTTCTTGATAGAGTCAAGGTTTTTGAAGGGAGCTTAATCCTTGACATGGTTTCAGTTGTCACCTACAACACCAAGAACTCTTTAGAGGCAAATAAAGTTAAAAAAAAGGAGGAATAAAATAGGTTAAACATGTTAAAAAGTATTAGAGAAAACTTGTATCAATATTAAAAGGCATTTTAAAATGGTTTTGAGCATCAAATGAAATGGATGCAATTTACTCACCCACCTACTTGCATTAAATCCACCAACTCTCCCTTCTTTCAAGAATTCCATTAATGAACAAGAGTGTTATAGATGAAAGGAAGGTGGCTCTAGATTCTTTGTGATGAAAAATATGACGTTGAGGTATGGATGCCCCTTCCAGTGGTTTGGATTGTGGATTTTTAAGATTCCCTTGCAAATTTTCATGTTTCCTTTTGGAATGTCATGAAAGGGGTATATAGACATTAATTTTTATTATTCGAAGGGAAGGGTGGCATTGGATTGGAGAGGAGCATAGCAGAGAGAAAGGCTTACATAATAAAACCCTTGAATTCACAGTTTCTAGATTTAGCTATTGTATTTTGTTATTTTAACAATCAAGTTTTGTCCCAAATTTGTAATAAACATCTATAATATTTTAGATCGAGTGATTAATTGTAGAATTGACATTAGTTGAGTGTTTCCATTTGTATGGTGTGCATTTATGGATGTGTCTTTGATTAGTTGGCTAGACATACAATTGTAAAATTCTTGTAAATATTTTGCAAGGTACCTTCTCAAAATAATAAAGAAAATGTATGGGTATGCTCATGGATTTCTACGTATACTCATCTAATATTTTGAGAGCCATAGTCCTTTGTGATATATTGATTAAGGTATTACCTTTGTTTTAGTTATTGCATGTTTTCTATGGACTCAAATATATATTTTTTCAAATTGGATAAAGACATCAATTTGTTACTAGCTCCTTCTCCTCATAATCCTAACAAAAATATAAAGTAATACAAACATTCTTTTAATTTTATGTGTTCTAGTGTGCTTCAGTTGTCATGTTTGAATGTATATAACACCACAAGGGGTTATCATAAAATATATTCATTGAAATATATGTGGCAGATCATTTTCTCTAATAAGGTACTTGAACTTGAACATTGCGAACAAACATAAAGGCATGAAGTGACAACCAAAGTAGGGGTGCAATATGTAGTGGATATGGTTTGTGTTAGGTTTAATTTTTAGTTCTTGTGGTGATATTTTTTGCAACACCATAGGAAAAACCCCGTTGGTTTATTAGAGCCAAAAGTGAAGGAGGTCTTACCTACCTCAATAATTGGTCCTTAGTTATCCAATCTAAATATATATGGTTCTTTGGTATTCTTCCTAGGTTTGACACCCTTGACACCTGGGTTTGACCTTAGGGTTTTGGGGCTCATAACTCAAATGAACTATCCACCTATCCATGATTATTCTATTTCCGCTAGTGACCCATGTAGCCTTCATTTTCTTCACTAGTTATTAATCTTGGAATAGTTTTTATCCAAGATTTTAATCCTTAATTTTGTCTCCTTGGCTAACACATACAATAATCTTTCTCTTACTTTTTCTGCAACTTCCTTATAGTAAGTAGAGTGAGCCACATGGAATGAGATGCACCATTCCTAATTTTTACATTAAATAATTTTTCGTCATATTTGTAGCATCACTATTAGTCATTCTATGTAAAAGGTAAATAATAAAAGGAGACAATTGTCAAATTAAAGGTAAAAGCTAAAGAATCAAAATAATAAATTGAAAATTGAAAGCTCAAACAGGAGGAAATGGATATGAGATTAAAGTCAAAGAAGTTGAAGATGTGATCTCAAATTTAAAAGTCAATGTTGAAGAAGGCAAGAGGATTGAGGAATGTTTGAATACCAAGTTCAACAATAAAACTTTTGAGTGTTTAAAGTTTGAGGAAGAGATTGCCACTTTGAGAAAAGAACTTGAAAAAGCAAAAGAGAAAATTGACAAAGGTTTAAAATTGAGAGGAAGTTCTGAAATTCTTGATGAGTTGATTAACTCTCAAAAGCTATCAAAAGATACATTCGATCTCTTGATTTTGAAAAGGGGAAAAATCCTATATCCAATGCATCTACAAACCTATATGATAACTTCAAAGAATAAGAGAAGTCTGAAACATGGGAGGAGAAAGCTTGCATTGAAATTACTAAGGAAATATCCTCTGAAGATGCAAAGATAAATCAAGACAACAAGAAAGAAGGTGATTCATTCCTATCTAGAACAAGAAGAAGAAATTCAAGAAGCCTACTCCTAAACAAATTGCTCCTACCGGGTTCAATGGTAATTGCTATGATTGTAAAAAGTTTTATCATAAGGTTGCTAAATGTAGAAGAAAGATGAGTTAGAATCCATTTAGGCCTCCAATGTACAATGCTATGAATTATCAATCATTTCATGGTCAGTACTATGCTTGCAATAAAATTGGTCATAAGGCTAATGAATGCAAAAGTAAAGTGATAAGGAATAATGCTATGACTTCTCAATATTTGTATGGTTATTGCCACACATGCAATAAGTTTGGTCATAAAGCTGCTAATTATAGATTTGATGTGAGAATAATTAATTATACTTCACAAATTAGTATCACCTACTACAATTGCAATAAAATGGGACACATTACAAGGTTCTGCAAAGGAAAGAATCTAAGACCTCGACAAAATAAGATTGAAACTAGTCAAAAAAAGAAGTGAAACAAAGAATGAATCTGTACCCCAGTATGGTGTAGATGGATCCTCCGATAACTGAAAAGAAAGTATTGGCTCAAGGGGAGTTACAATCATAAGTTTTTCAAACCCTTGTAAAGTATTAGATGTTGAAGTCTTTAGTATAATGGTTATTGGTGACATGGATATGTTTTCTCAAGGTTTCAAAGCAAATATACTCTCTGCGGAAGTGTGCTGAAAGATTATGGATCTCTATGATATCTTAGACAATAAAAAGATGCTAGTGTCGAGTACTAAGAATTACATTTAATGCAGAGTGAATAGGGTTGGTGTGAAGCATATTTAGTTCCTATTTGATCAAATTTGATTTCATTTGAAAGATATCAATTGTATGCAAGTGCAAAAGAAGAGAAGAATGTTTTCAATGAGCAAAGTGAAAACCCTAATGATAACACAGGTATTTCTCTAGTTTGTTTGTATTTAGAAAGTTCTATCATGGCTACACCAATTTTCATTGATGTTGTTGAGAAGCCAAGACCAAAATTCATGAAACATTCATACATATCTACTATGATCGACAAAGATGGATCATTTTCTCATGTTCTGATCAATGTGATTCATTCTAAAGATGTCCACATCTATATTCACTCTCAAATGAGTGAATACAATAATATGAAGTTGGAAGAGTTCATATACAATCATATCTTGGGTGATTATTTTTAGCTAAATTAGAGTATGCGAACGTGGAAGCAAAAGTTTTAGATGTGTGGAAGGATTTCCCTAACTTTTTCTTTGAAGATGAATGGGTTAGAATCACTTTGAGCCAGATTCATGAAGATATCTTCTAGCTTGATCTACCCCACCTAATCACAAAGGAAGCTATTAGGGTTGCATGCTAAGTGGGCTTGACCTTGGGGAAAAATCTGTGGTTAAGCACACTAGATCTGGAGTAGTACTGGGATGGGCGACCTCCTGGGAAGGCCCAATGCTTCACCTTTATGAGCATCACCTAGATGCAATGAGTGCTAAGTTGACCATTCATTATCCTAAAATATGGGTTCTTGTGAACCACTACTCATGAAACATGGGTCAAGGAGTTCAACTCGTAAAACTACACAATTGAATCCTAATAGCAATATCACAACTTTCATGTATCCTGCTCTGAGATAATGAGTCTCATAAGGTGTTTGTATCTTGCCCTGGAGTTGTAAACTTTAGTCTGCAAGTCCCTTGTATCTTTCCCTAAGGTTGTGTACCTTAGTTTGCAAGTCTATTGGTAGTGATCCTCGTTGTAACTTTGATCTTCATATATTGTGAGTTAACTCTCATCATGGTTTTTTCCTCATTGGGTTTTCCATGTAAAAATATTGGTGTCCTTGTGTAGTTTATGTTTTCATTTACAATCTTCTTTCAGTTTATGTGATTTGATGTTTTAATTTGTAAATGGGAATTGTTATGTTTTAATATATGTTGATTCACCCCCTCTCAACACTACAACATTTTCAACAAAAATTTCTCAAGCTAACTATTAAAGTAAGATGCTCTGCAATAAATAAGTCACCTTCCTTTTAGAATAAAGAAAGCTTGAGCTACAATTCTATTGAATTCCCACTCTAAAGCTAGAATTACGTGTGGGAACATGAATATCTCTAGAAAATGCTCAAATATCTCCAAGTTTATTCTTAAATGTGCTAAATTTTGAGTATGAGTCCCAAGACTAATTGTGGTAGATGACAATAAGGAAGAGCATGAGATGGATGAGAGATAGTGAGGATTTATAAGTTTCCTCATTACATCCAAAGAGAAAATACCCCAAAAGAAGAATGGAACCACAAATGGATCCTAACAATGAGGCCCTGTAAGGTGCCCCTACACAAACATGGTTCCCTAAAGAGATGCAAAGAGAACCCTCAAATGAGGAGGTGTAAATATGTATATAAATGTTACTCAATCAGGTTGTTGTTGATATACATGACAATTGATAATGAATGAAACTAGGTACCAAGTTGTTATTTTAATGACTATCAAAATTAGTACAAAAATTAAACCAAGATCTAGATACTTCTATAGAAGTGTTCATCATTAATGATGACTAGGTTAATCATACGATTCAAGAACCACAAGTTTTTCCATTATGTAAGAATGTAGAGGTAGATAAAATACATCCAAAGAAGTAGATGCAACCCCATTAGAGTTGTCTTACAAGATAAGAAAAATATCCTCAATAGTATCATCAAGATATGAAAGGTTAGAGTCCACAAATAAATATTAAATATTTGGTAATTAAACCTCCCAATAAAGTAGATCATGTAGACATGAAGAATGCTACTATGGAGAATCATTATACATTATCAAAGAAGCACACATAAAATCTAATGAAGAAATAGGTGGTGGAGGAATGTCCTAAAAGAGAAAATCTATGTCCTTAATGGTGTCATCCATATCCAAAATGTGCGACTTCACAAACAAAGAAGAGATGCATGGTAGGAATATATCCCAATGAGTTGAATCTAGAAGATGTATATAAAATTACTATAAAGAATCATTAAAATATCCCAAATAAGTGAATCTAAACTTAGATGAAGTAATAGGTGATGGATGAATATATTGCAAGAGGAACTTTCAATGGTGTCATCTATATTTGAAATGTGGGATTCTAAAAATAAGGAGGATATTTTTGGTTAAAATCTGTCCCAATGAGGTGAATCCAAAAGACATAATCTTATTGTAAAAAAATCTTTGGAAGCTCTCAAAGAAGTAAATTTGAACTCTAAAGTAGCAACACATATAAGATGAATGTTCTCAAATATAGATGGGGTATCACAAGGAGGATGATTAATGAAAATATCAATACTATTCACATGTCAAAGGTTCTCAAAGGAAGAATCAATCCTAGATGGAGAATCAATGTCTCCATATAATTACTAGATAATGTTCCAATTAGTGAAAGGGAACTTAGCCTACTCAAACATGTTGAATATCCTAAAAAACAGTAAGAAATAATAGTCCATAGAACTTATCATTATTGTTTAACCAATCAAATTTTTGTTCATATTAACTTGGATGAGGAATGCCTCTAACAAAATAGGGCGCTTTATCTTCGATAATGTATTAATTCTCCATCCCTTGTTTCTAGTATAAATATTTCTATAAATTTAGCTTAACAATAGAATGATGGAAACATAAATCAATGATGTAAAATCCCCCCATAATGGAACTATCTTAATTTTTATTATAATGGCTCATGATAAGAACCCTCTTGTAACTCAAAAAATTAACTCCCAAGCAAAAAATCATTCAACACTTTATCAATTGTGCAAGTACAATTGCCAATAGAAAAATGATAATTGGACTATATTTTAATTCTTTTACAAATGTTCAAAATATGATATAATTCCAAAGTCATAACTTTAGAATGAGTTCAAGAAAAAAAATAGCACCATTATGAGGTACACAAAAATAATTGCACTTAAAAAATACACCTAAAAAGGTGTCTATTTGTGCTTGAATGGAGCCTTAGAAGGTTCGAAAATAAGAAGTGTCTAGTGTGACCTATGATAATCTGCAAATTCTAGACAAATATTGTTTACAAATAAAAAAATACCAATATCACCATGAAGAGAATGGAAAAATATATAAAATACAATAAAAAATGATCAAAATATAGAGCTTGTATAGCCGAGAACGAATCTACTAAAAACCAAAAGTACAAATTTGAAGGGGACTAGATTGAAGGGAAGAAATGATGACATCATGTTGAAATATAAAGAATATTTTAAGATTCACTAGAATATGCTCTATCACTGGTATATTCCTAAAATTTCCCTAAATACTATGTGAAATCACTGTCCATACCAAAAACCATTATGCTACTAGTTGTGGTAGTGGTGATGCCAAAGGTTTCCACCACTATGGTGTCATGAGAAACACTAGTAATTGTTTTAAAATAAATGTATATTCTATATACTTGTGTTGGGGTAGTAAAAATTATGTAGGAAAAATAATTATCCCAAATTATTTAAGCACTAAATATTACAAAATTGATATGAAAAAGGGGGGTTTGGGCCTTTTGGGTGCAATGGCATGACCTCTTTGGCCTAAAAATGCCCCAAAAATGAGTAGTTTTTTATGCCATGAACAAAAACCCATTTTTATTGAATTCCAAGATTAAATCCTCAATCCAAGAGTGAAAGAAAGGATATATTGGCTTCCTCAAGACTCTTAAACACTAAGAATAGATGAAAACACTACTAGGATTACAAAAAAAGTTGCAAACACCTAGAATCCAAAAAAGCACAAGCACAAAGTTGAGAGTTATTTTTTTTCTTCAAATCATTATGGTTCTCCAAATCATCCAAGGATGCAAGTGAAATGTGTTGGAAATTGATAGACTATCATTGATGTCAACATATAATGGAATTTTGTTGATTATCAGTATTTTGCTGCTTCGGTTATGAATGCCTGTTGATCTGGTATCTTGATCCAGACTATCCTATTTTTGTATGATCTGCTTAGGATTTGATAACATGATTTACCCTAACATCAGTTGCATTCTCGAACATGGTTTCAACTGACTAAGGTGTATGGGTTGTGAGGTACTATTACGAGTTGGTTGTGGACAGTGATATGCTTTCTCATTGGCTCTATATGCCATTTTTTTGGTCTGGATTCTATCTCAGTAAAATATATCATTACAGGACTTTGTACACAAGTTTGAGTCTACAAGATGTATTCTACCTTGGAGTTTTATGCTGATATGTGAAGGAATTTGGGAGATATGAATGGCATTATTCTGTTTTGCAGATCTCAGTGAGTTTTCCTCTTACACTTTGTTGTGGGAGATTTTGCATTTTCTCATAGTTCATTATCATATCATGTAGTGTTGAAGATAAGTAGTTTGATGTCATCCAAGGGAGAATTCAACAAGTTAACAAGTTCTTGTGTTGCTTGTTTTATGGAATGTACATAGGTTTGGAGTTTTGGTTTAACTCTGGCTGACCTAACTACATATTAATATTAAAGGGATTTATCTCAAGTCTATGCCGACAAAGTTAGTTTTTTGAATTAAGGTTTCTCTAATTAGGCCGACCTAATTAAGAAACATGGATACACATGTATATATATGTAATACATTCTTGGTGTGTGGTGTGGTGAGAAAGAGAAGAAGAGAGAAGAATGTTCACATGACAAAAGTTGAAAATGAATATGTGCGAATTGTATAGATGAGTACCTGAGTGAGTTACTCATGCATTGTGCTTCATCAGATTTGAACTTCAACACAAGGAAGGTGCTTTTTTCATCACTTCACACTTGTGGCAGTGAACCATACACTTTTGTATCTTGGCGGTTAGCCACCTTTTGTATTCAGGCTGCGAGCCTTTCAAGGATAGTGAGCCCTGTAATATTCTATATCCAAATATCTTATATTGTGAGCTAATCCTCACCATGGTTTTTCTCATTTTGGGTTTTCCACGTAAAAATTTTGGTGTTCATGTGTGTTGATGCTTTGTCTTAATTTCATGTCTTTTTTTGGTAATGCAGTTAGATTTGTGATAATTCTTAGATGGATTTTATGTGAATGGTTTTATAGAATACTGATTCACCCACTTCTCAGTATTCCAGATGTTCAACAAAATGCAACTTGGATTTTATGAAAATACACATGGAGAGTTATTAACCCCTCTAAAATATCTCAAAATAGAAACTAGAAGTTCTATTTGAGCACCAAAGCTCTGATACCATGATATAATTCATTATGAATAACAACTCCACCAAAGACCAAATGCCTAGAAGCTAATAAAAAATATAGATAAACAAAATAATTCTATTATATATTCAATATTCTGAGATAAGTTATGAAGTAGAATACAAATATACATGCCTCTTGGATTCATAAATCAATGGAATGACATTCTAAAGATGTATGAGTAAACTCTTAATCTTTTCAATCAAGAGGTGACTTAAATCAATTTACTTGAGACAAATATGGAATCTACATACCATCAATCAAGAGTTGATGGGGTAGTGATGTCACTTATGTATCTCAACTCAAGGTCTATACATTTAATTATTAGATACCTAGGAGAGACTAATTAATTATTCATATTATCCTAATTAAAATTAATAAATAGGTGCAATATCACACTTAAGATAGAACATATCCAAGGTGAATAAAATATTATAGGTCAGTAGTGACATATCAAGACGTGCAAGGTATTTCTAGTGATATTGTAGTACACAACTTTGTTTTGGAATCCAATACTAAACTAGTTGAGCAAAAGATCTTCAAAAATACATCCAAGAGTTGCCTTAATGGTTAAGAGAGAAAATTCTTGTGGGTTTTATTTGACTAATTAATTAGTCACCCTAGATATCCAATTTGGTACTTATTACAAATCATAATGGTTACATATGCATTTGTGCCAATTGTCAAGACCAAGCAACAAAGCATCACCAAATAATAATTTTCAATTACCCAACATTGATATTATTTTAGATTCCATCACTTGGCATGGATTTTTTATTTTATAGAAGGATTTTTGGGAGATAATCAAATCCTTATAAACCCCCAAGAATAGCTTAATATTTTCTACATCATGGGATATATGCCACTATATGTATATTTCATTTGTGACCCTAATCTTCCAAAATATCATGGCATGATATCCATAGCCATGACCCTAATCTTCCAAAATCTCATGCATGATATTCTCGAAGATTGCATTGATAATATTCTAAGGAAATCTAAGAAAATAATACTCATGTTTATGACTAAAGAAAATTATTTTAATGTCTCTAATAATATTAAGTTAGAGTGAACCCAAAGAAGAGTGTATTCAATGTTGGTAGTCTCTACCTATTGGGAATTATCATATCTTAGTGAGCCATTGAGGTTGATGCCAAAAATATTTGTCATTATTAATATATTTCTAGTAAAATTACTTTCACAACTTCATAGACACCAAGGAAAGATTGAAAGTATTAAATAATTCGCTACACATCTAGAATGGACCTTGTCATTCACTTAACTTTTAATTTATTGGAATGTAAATTACCAAAAAAATAGTTTGAGAAAATAAAATAATATTTATTAAATCTATTGATATTGATGCTTTTTATTCATGAAAAACCTTTGTTATTATGTATGCATTGGGAGAAAATAATGCCATGGGAGGTATTTTGGAATAAAATGACAAAAATCAAAAGGAAAATGCAATTTACTATAAATAGTCACACTTTACTAGATTATGAGACACAATATACATCTATTCCCAAAAATATCCTTGGTTGTGATCTTCTCCTTGCAAAAATTATTACACTATATGATACTCTTATATATACACATGAAGATACATGTGTTAATTAAAGAATATACTATAAAATAAATGAATTATAAAACTAATCTTTTAGATCATGCTACAACATGGGTACATTTACTTTTTGAATTCAACCTTAATTTTTTCCCCAAAAAAATGTTAAATGGAAATTAATAGTTGATTTTCGATATGCAAAACCCTATCTTGCTTGTGGAACTATCAATTTCTCCAATAAGCACAACTTATAAATTAATTCTTCATCACCTTGGACCATGTTTTTATGGATTTAGATGCATCCCTAATTATTGATTAGGAGTGATCTTGATACACTTGTCATGGGACCCGATTCCCCTATATTTTCAACTTGATTTTCCTTGCATTAACAATGTGTTCAAATATGAGGCATTCATTTAAATGATACATCTATTGATGTACATAGTGATTCACAACTTGTTGCTAAACAATAATCAATTATACAAGACAAAAGTAGCAAAGTTGATACAATATCAGTAGTTGACACTATAATTGATTGAATCCTTTGAATCATTCACTATCAATATCATATTAAGAAGGGATAATAAATATCTCAATGATATGGATAGCTCTACCTCATTAATGAGTATGGATATTAGTGGTCTTCACATCACATTGGTTATCATAGATTGAATCAACTATCTATCCAATATTTCTCTAGTTTGTGATACACTTATGGGTGAATATTGGCTTCCTGAGATCTATGTTTACCTTGATTCAAAAGCATTCCCACTAAAATCCTCTAAAAATTCCTAAGTTTACATTCACAAATTGATAAATAAATACTTATTATGGGATTATTGTATTGACAAGAGTTGAATAGTTTATTTATTACATGCCTAAATAGTTAAGAAAAATTTATCATGTTGAAAGAAGCATATTTGGAGGTCATTCTAGTGAAAAATTACTATTATAATTTAAGATATTATGCATGGTATATATTTTAGTAATATGGAGAAAGAGCCCCATGATTTTTTCCAAAAATATGCAAAGTGTCAAAAAATAACAACTTAAAACATGCATCAATCCAAAAGCTTCACTAGTATATATCACAATCTCTTTTCCACTTGGGGAGAACTTTAGTGGGTAGGTTTACCCCAATTTTTTATAATATATATTCCTTCATTATTTTAACTACTAATAGTTTTTACAAAATAGGTGGAAGGCATACCCATATAAACCACCACAATGGCCAATGTTTCTAACAATTGTCACCTAAATTTGTACCTTTGTTGAACCTAGTTCAATATTTTAGAAACAAAATGGGAATGGTCTGTGAAGTGTGGGATCTTGCTAAACTTGAGATTAAACCTCCAGAGAAGGTTGGTTCCTTTCTAAGTCCAAGTGCAAGTGTTGATCCAACTCAACATAGAGAAAAATAATACCTACTGCTACTCTAATAACTCATAGGAAAAGGGAGAAGAAAAATAACTAAAAAGAAAAGATGGTGATACACCAAGACTTAATTGATTTCTTTCCGTACTCATAATAGCACACAAAACCTATCAAAGGCTGAAAACTCACAAAAATCTCTATTTTTGCTAGATCTTGCAAGCATGTATGGAGGTAAGGGGTTTGATAATCACTAAGAGGGAGAGCAATAGCCACAATAAATACCAAAATAGGACTAAAGGATACTTTCCATAGATATCCCTTGCTAACATGAAGGTAATAACACCTAAAAAACATGGTAAGGGAAGAATAAGATCCACGAAACCTTGTTGCTAAGGTAAAGAATATACAACGTCATAGAAATAGTGAGAAAAGTAAAAAAAAAAACTTTTATTGATTGCAAAATTTAAGCAATTTTTGCAAATTCAAAAAGAGAAAAAATATGTTACAAATAAGTTATTTTTTTGTCTATCTTCCATATATGTTTTAACTATTACAAATTATAAAACCTACAAATATATAGATCTCTAGCCTTGGAAAGTGGGATGAGTAGTAGAGATGTAGAAAAATAATGTTATAGAGATTACATAGACCATCATCATTATTGCTACTAATGTTTGTAGGTGAGAAAAACATATTTAGAATCTACAGGGTAGTTTAAATAAGAAAAAATCCTCATGATTTTGATCTCTATCACATCATGCAATGATTTCATAGGTGTTTGAGTGTGCAAGTCCAAAATGAATTCATAAAATCCATCATAAATATTCTAAAACATAGTGTGAGTACATCAATTTTTGAAACCCTAGTTGCAATATTAACTTAGACATGCTTTTATTCCTCTTTCTCTTCTTTGAATATTCACCTACAACACAAAAATAATTATGGAAACATTTTCCTCGAGCCAATATTAAATTTTTTTATTGCAAATCACGTCTTGGGATAAAACATGAATTCTCGGGCTCAATAATCTTAGTTGCTACAATAAATTCTAGTCTAAGCTAAGCACCACTTTTCTTCTTTGAATCCATGCCAACTTGCATAAAGAATTGTTTTTGGGCACCATCGAACTTGATTTGGTAGTGGTTAGGAAAAATTGGGACATCAATAGAATTTTTGAGTTGTCTAGGAGGGTAGGTGGGAGATGCAACAAAAATGACAATAGTTTCATACTTTAGGGGTCAAGGAGACCTCATCACAAGCCAATGATTGAAGTGCTAGAAAATTAAGGAATTGAGGGTGATAGGTAAATCATGCTAAATGAGATGTAAGATAGGGGAGATCCGATAAGGAAACCTCGATAAAGAAAAGGATTTCAGGATGTAAGGATCAAAGTGTTCGAATGGGCTCAACTTGGTATCAAGTTAAGGAAAGGGCCAAAAGTATGACTCCACAAAGTTGTTTAGAAAAATTGTTATAGTCAAATTTTTAGGGTCAGTGGAAATGAGAATTAAGGAAAGGCTAAAATTTTGTATCTAAAAGACTTAGTATCTTTTTTAGAGTACAAGTTATTAAAGTGTCGAGGAATTGGGATGGGATTAACTTGGTACCAAGTTAAGAAATGGTTGAAAATTTCATTTCACAAGGTTATTTAGAATAACAAACATAGTTATATAATTTTAGAGTTGGTGAAAATGAGGTACCTAATTAAGGAAAGGATAAAATTTTGAATTCTATAGGTTAATAGAAAAATTGATGAAGTTTTGAACTTTTGGGGTTGGTGGAAATGAGGTACCCAATTAAGGAAAAGTTGAAAGTTTGACTCCAAAAGACTTAGTAACTTGTTGGAGTGTATGTTTTTAAAGCTCAAGAGTGGAGATGAAGGGGAGCAAGTACCAAGGGATGAGATGGATGAGGAGGTTTGAAAGTTTGACAAATGCAAAGGACTTAGACTTTAATAATTTTTTTTGGCTTCAAGGCTTTGGAATACTAAAGGATTGATATTGGGGAATAGGAAACTCTAAAACTTGTAAAATTTTATGAAAGACATGCCAAGATTAGAGACAAAATATACAATTTTAGGAAAGGCATGCTAGGGATGACAAGTTTGACAATGATCTCAAGATGAGAAACTCCAAAACTTTGAAACTTTGACAAAATAACACAATTTTTTTTAGCAATGACTTAAGTAGGTTGTCAAGATCGATAGGGAAGGAATGCATGTATCGACAACCCAATTTTTTTGGAAGTCCAACAAAAAACATAAAACCAAGGACAACACCAAAATAGCCTAGAATTAGACCTTTTATATTTCTTTACATCTTTTGACACTTAGGGTAGCCATTTAAGATGTCTTAGATTGATATAAATAATGGGACAAATTTGATATAACATGTCAATGATAACATCATAATGGACAATATTATCTCTATGTTTGGTTTGTTATCTATTATTGTGTCTAACAAATAAAAAATGATTTTAAAATAAGGAAGTCAAGGAATTCTTAGAAAAAATATTGTTATAATAATGATTTATCACTCCATATTATCCATAAGGTCATGCAGAAGAAGGCCACAAATTAAACTATTGAACAAATCTTGAGAAAAAATAGTTGAAAAAATAGAAGGATTGACATACATAACTTATTCCCATGGGGTAATCCCACAATAATGAGGCACTTTTTGGCCAAAGTTGGACATTGATATCAACATTTTAAACTAAATCTTCACTTTATGAGACCTAGATATAAGCTAAAGTGTTAAGAATTTGAAGATGAAGCGAACTAGTGATTTATGGCGATTTGTGTGTAGATTCTAAATATATGTATTTTCAATAATTTTAAACAAATCATAAATCTTTCTATGTAACTTTTAATAAGTAGTTTTTTTTTATAGTAAATAACATTTTTAAAAGTAACGTTTCAATCATCACACAACTTTTTTTAGAAAGGATAAAATTCTAATATTAAAATATAGATTTGTAATATCAATATCTAGTGTATGGATATTTTTTATAATTTTTTGTTACATATTTTTTTAATAATTTTTTTAAGTTAGGGTAATTATAATTTGGACATAGGTGTATATCCTCACACATAACTTGTGTATATATCAAAATTCATTTTTTCTGGTCAAACAAGGATATCAATACCTAGTGCATCGATAATTTTTGGATTTTTTTTTCCAGTATTTTAATATTTTTCCACATGTAGAGCAAAGAACTTGATGCTTGATGAAAACCTATTTTTCAGTAAAAAATAGAAAACAAGTACATAATAAAATAAAAACATATTAAAACTATACTTGCTAGAAATCTTGTTTCGAGGGCTATGATCTTGCATATTATCTTGTTTAGTTAATTCTATTTGAAGGTCCAACTCAAGGTTTGAAATTGGGATTTTTGAGGAAAATTTGAAGCAAACATTGAAAGTGTCTACCTAAGGTCCTTCGTTCGAAGGTCCCCAAGGACCCTCATTTCAAAGGTATTTCATTCCCATAAAAAAATTGTAAAAAAACCTTCGAGTAATTTCTAAAAATGGAAAAAATAGACCTTCAAACAAAGGTCCCTCTTCATTCCTTTTTTAGAAATTTCCATAAAAGGAATAAAAATGGAGCTTCATTCGAAGGTCCATTTTTTTCCATTATTAGAAATTACCTTCTTCGAAGGTTTCAACCTTCTTTCGAACAAAGGTACTTTTTGACATACATTTGAATGAAGGTACCTTCATTCGACGAAAAACCTTCAAATGAAGGTGTTTTTAAGTTTTTACTTGCATTTGAGATTGAAAATTTGATGTGCCAAGTTTGGGACCCATTATTGTGGGATGATCCCATTTTATGAGCATATCACACTAGGATACACATTTCTATGGGATTTACACCTTATTTTTCGATTCATGGTGTGGAGGTCATCATGCTCTAGGTCTTGAGATTACATCACTATGTGTTTCCCTTTGTAGAATAATTCATGATTATACATATCATGAACATTTTTAACAAAATCTTGAGACATTTGACTCATGAAGAGTAAATGCACTATATGATATACACATATACCAAATAGAAATAAAGAAAATGCATAACAAAGGAATAATTCAATACAAAGTTTTCAATTGGGAGATTTGGTTTTTCATACAAATCTTAATAACCCAAATGATGAGAAATAAATAAATATTAAGTTTCAATCTAATTAGATAGGATAATTAATCATTACTTCCTAGTTTGTTACCCAAGCTTTTGGTATATTAACTTATGATAGAAAACTATCAATGACTTGCTTAATATTATGAATTTATATCAATAATGTTGTTATGTATACAATAGATAGTAGTTATTCATTGCATCATATTTCTTGTGCCCCATTAAGAGCTTTATCTCACTATCTCACCCGCTTAGGGGCCAACCAATCTTACATGTGATTTCATGACCACATCTTAACTATATGCAACTACACAATCATCTATTGTTATTATTGCTTAATTGTGAATATCATACAACATTTATGCAACCATTGAGGTTTATTTTTTCCTTATCATCTAGGTGGCCATTTTTTTATGTTGCTTATTCCTATAACATCTGTTGAACCTTATCTCATTGTCTTTCCCATATGGGGCATTCAATTTTACATTTTCTCTCATGATCACATCTTATACAATTGCACTTGCATGCCTTATCATGTGGTAAGAGGCATCTTATTGTATTGGGAGGCATGAGGCCTTCCCCATATTTATTATTTTCTATCATGACTCATCATGTCACACTAGGGACACCATTACCTTCCTCAAAATATCAATTGCATGAAAGTGTTAAATGTGTCAAGTATCTAGATTTATATTACCACTAGGAACCTCATGCCTTCACTATACCATAATGCCATTTATCTTTTATATGGACTTTATAGTTTATCCTCTATGCCATTGTAATATGTCTACACTAGGTGAATTTATCATATTTTCATCATGCATGATTCTTTATTTGTATAGGCCATCAAATTTTCATACAATTATGTGTTTGTAGTTATATTATGAACCATCTTATGTCTTCTAAATTCACTTGATATTGATATTCTCAACAAGATGTTCTACTTTGCTATGATATTGAGACATTGTTGTTATAACCATTTAACTAGTGAATTTGTGATTTTGAAGTTTTATAATGATTGAAAAAATCGACCTTATTAATTGCATTAAAATCACTCTTTGAAAATGAAAATCAACCTCTTATTTTTTTTCTTGTTCTTCTTCCCCTTTTTCCTTCTATTGTCCTCTTAACTTTGTATATTTGCTTGTAATTGTTTATTTTGAAAAAATAGTTTAAGTCTTGCATATTGCTTTATATATATGCTCTCAAAATAATGTGTAAAAAGTAATCAAAATCATATATTATAGTTAACATGCATGCTCTTACATAATATTGTAATTCTCTATATAAAGATAAATATACTAATATCTATGAATTAATGTATGTAAAACTCAATTATTTCTATTAAAAAAACCATCAATCTTTAATATCTATATAAAATTCTATCCTTACTTTTAATACACAATCATATCATTACAATCCCATCCACTATCATAAATTACACCTCTTAACATAATTAAATCTTTTATATATCAATATATATCTCTAATCATGAAAAGGAAATTCCACTTTAAATAAAGACTTCCTCTTTTTATTGAAAATGGGACCTTGAGGTGCCCATTTTCAAAGATTTTCTTATATCATAATAATTACAAATGATAACTTCACCCCCAATTCAAGATTCCCAATTGAAAAATTAATCTTTTTCAAAAACTTTAATAACTTTATTTACTTATTTAATTTATTCTGTTTCCTTTAGTAACTTTCCACGGACTTAGCATCGAATTTTTATTTTTTAAGGCCATCTTTTAAATATTTTCCTTTCCATTAAAATAATTCTCTCCTCCATCTTATGGCACGTCAATTCACTTCCACCGAGTTGAACGTGGAAAATGGGAGGTCAAAAGAATAATTTTTCCACGCACCGACATCTATATGCTCTAGACTTTGTTAATAATCAATTTGATTTTTATTTTTTAAATTGTTAAAAAGATATATTTTGATTAACTAAATTTAATTGGTATAGACGATGATATGTTTTTTTGATTATATTATTTATGAAGGTATAAATCTTTTGAAAGTGTGATTGGATCAAGTTCGACTTTTGTTTGGGTGGTTTTGGTGGACCACATTTTCCATAAATGCTATATAGCTTAATCAAAGGACAACTTCTGATTTAGATGTATACTTCCTGTAGTGTTGTAATCCACTATATAAAAGTAGAGATGTCAATATCTATATAATCTAGTTGTTTCCATTAAATGTATTTTTCCCCATAAAATTGTAATCTCCTCTATAAAACTAGAAACACTAATATCTAGATATAATCTGATTGTGTCCATTAAAAATAAATAAATATTAGCTCGATTGGGTAGTAGAGTTGGCTTGGGCAGTGGGTTTGCTCCCCATTGGTCTCAGGTTTGACTCCGCTCTCGGGTTTAAGAGGTGTGACTTCTTGCGGACGAGGGATCTCACCCGCAAGGGACTTGTCTCACGCTAGCTCGCCTCAAGTACCCAAGGTAAGGGCTGCTGGGCCGTTGGGCTGGGTCGTGGGGACACCCCTGTAGTATTAATTTGTTTTGTTGTTGTTGTTGTTGTTTCAATAAATGTTTAAATTACCTTTTTACATAATTTTCAGATAAATTAATCAATCATTATTAGTATTAGATATCCTAGAAACAAGAGTTGAGAATTATAAATATGTTAAAAATTAAATGTTTAGAATTTTAAATCATATATATGAATACTTAGTTGTCGGTTCTTTGTATGATATTATTGTTAAATGTCTTGAAGTGATTCATCTTTGTAGCAAAAATTTAGAGCTTGTTAAGTAAATTCATCAAAATCTATAAAACCTATATTTTTTTAAAGATCACTTCCTTGACTACAAAATTAATCATGCTAATGTGGATCTAAATGAGACTCACAATTATGACTTTGTTAATTTATAGAAACTCACTTTTAGCTCACCTATAATTATTCAATGTAATATTTGCATAAAAACTTGGTTTGTGTGCACAACAGTTTACACATGACAATGTTGTCTCTTTTCTATCAAACCTTGATAAGGATGTTGAGTCAATGACTTTGGAACAAGATCAAGAACAAGTGATAGTACATGTATGCCCTAAAATGTTGATGCAATTCTATTATCAATAGATGATTCTTTTAGTGTGCAAGAGGTGTTATTTCACTTATATACTATGTGTTTTAAATGAATTAGGGTTGTATTTTTATACAACTCCAAAGGTACAAGTAACATGTTTCACACTTTTCCCCATTCATTGGATGAGAGGCAACAATTTAGGTAAGAAACAAAATATGTAAAACAAAGGAATATGATCTTGTCATGAGAAATGACTTCTTCCATTTCAATGGGTATTGAAACTCAACTTTACTGTAGTTGTAAAGGCAAATTTGGGAAGTGTAGGTGATGGTTTTGTGCTAAGGACTACTCAAGGGATATGTTATGGAGGGTCTCTTCATCTTAAGACAAAAAATAATGAAGCAAAATATGAAGCCTTGACTTCAGGGTTGGGTGTAGTGGTTTTGCTCAAATATTCAAAGTTGATAGTGGAAAGTGATCCAAGGTGGTGATCAATGCTATCAACATAGGGTATATCCATAACTAGAAATTTAATCAATATGTTGAAGAGGTGCAAATCCTTAAGGAAAATTTTGATGTGATCAATTTCAATAATTGCAAAAGAAATCAGAATATGGTAGCGCATTGCATGGCTAAAAAGGTACCATGTGGGATCTAATAACTAGATTCATAGTCATACTATGAAACTTAGCCTAGTTTAGAAAGATTGCTATCTTTTAGACACCATTATGCTTTGCTATGCAAGTTAGAGGGCTGATATCTTAAGGCCAAATATTATTAAATGGTCAAGATTCTATTTAAAATTTATATAATGGTGGATTAAATTTTTGGCTTTATATTAATATAATAGATATCCCAACAAAATAATTGTTAATCCAAAAGGATTTTGATTGGCATAAGTATGATGCCATAATGAGAAGATGATTTAATAGATTTGGTGAATTGTATTAACTAGTCTTGAATGTGGTTGGATGGTAAGGTGAAAATAATGAGCGTGATATTGGATATTTGGTGTTTGAGAAAGGAGGCTTGAAGGGATCTATTATTTAATATGGAAACAAATAAATTAGAGGAACGAGTGGGAGTAAAGTTGATGATAGGTCATGTCATGGGGTAGAGTCTCCAATGCATCTTTGCTTGTCGAGAGCTAATTACATCAGGGTGTGTTACAAAATGTCTTCCTAAAGGAAAATATTTGATAGTAGGTAGTTTCTCCAAGGAATATATTCATGGCGATTTCATTACCAAATTGATCTATCATCTCCTTGATATAGAAATGTACTTATGGTTATTACAACTCTTTATTCTAGACCAATTTGTTGGCACCATTCTAGTTAATTTGGAAGACATGCTAGGGATGGAATCAAAATCAAGGATTAGATGGTTTGAATTGAAGGCTCAACTTCAATGTTGATGTTGGAAGTGGATTATTTCAAATATACTATTAACCTCAACATGCATAAGCATAATATCAAATAATATAAGCATAGTAAGCACTAGAAAACATGTAAGAATGATAAGAGAAGATCACGTAAACATAAACATGTAAGAATTCTATATACCTATGTATTATAGTATAAATTAAAAAGTATTAATAAAGGATTGGATGTGTATATGCTTTGTAAGTCATTCTACTAGCTAATTAGAATACAAGTATTTATACCACATGTGTGGGTAAGTGGTAGTGGAAGGTAGTTGAGTATTTATAATGTAGACAAGATATTTGTGTGAAATATGTGGTATTATATGTGTTTGGATCTTATATTCACATATAGTGTAGAGTTGTTTATTTCAATAAAGAAAATTGTATGGTGTTTCCTTGTCTTAAAGGTTGATCTATTATTTATATAGTGGATGTTTTATAGAGTATTTATATTATTTTGTGAGGTTCTTAATATTTGGTATCAAAAATATTTCAAGCACTAATTGGGAGGAAGTTTTTGTTTATTTTCAATAAGGATAATTTTCTTACAAAGGGTCATGAGCCTCATATAGGTTTTCAAAAAATAATTCTAGATTTGTTAGAAAAAACATTGAGAGCTTTTAGAAAAATGGTCAAATAAAATATTTGGAGTAGTATTAAGGAAGATATGTCTATCTAAAGTTGAACCTATGATTAAATTTTGTAGCATCCTACTTTTAAGAAAAAAATGATATCTTACAAAACTAAGAAAAGAAATAATTAAGTCTATCTTTCTATATTTTTTCATATCCATGACTATCTAAAGTTGACCCTATGATTAAATTTTGTAGCATCCTACTTTTAAGGAAAAATATATAAGTAATTAAATCTATCTTTCTAAATTTTTTCATATCTATGCTAGGATGTAAATTTTTTCATATCTATGCTAGGATGTGTGTGTACAAGCCCTAGTTTCAATGAAGTTTCCCAATTTTGATAGAAATGGTAATGCATTAGAATGATGGATCAAATTGAAAAGGGCTTATAATCTAATTTATGAAAAATAAATTTATCTTGATATTTGAGAGGAGAAATGAATGGATGGTATTATCCAATTCATACCAATTTTTTTTCTTTAAATGCAATGGATTTTTTTTGGTAAATGGGTGCCAAAATAAGCAATATTTAATGAGAATAAAAAAGACTAAGTCAAAAATAAGGATGATGATAAGGGAGAGGGTATGAGAATAAAATATGTAGATGAAATGAAGGATAAAGGTACATACATTTTAACTCCAAGGAAAAAATATTTAATGTGTCAATTTCTATATAAAAAATAAGGTCACCATCCTTATGAAATTTAGTATAAAATATAACTTCATCAATATAGAATTTGTATAACAACTACAAGTTAAAGAAAATAAGATCAAGGAGCTTAAAATAAGAGGTAATAATTTTTAAATATATGAAGATTCAAAATTCACCATGGATAAATTTTACATTTCAATGTTTAGACTTCAGATATATAGGCGGGTTAGATATTTTTCTTGAATTTCCTTGGTTAGTTACTTCAGGAACAATCAATATTAACGTGTAAAATAAATTATAGAGATTTGTTATAGGAAGGGAAATACAACATTTTAAAATATTACACATAATAGAGAGCAAAGAAAATTAAATATAGAATAAGTTTATAAATATTCCAAAGAATACACAAAAGAAATAGAAGAACACTTGAGTAACAAAAGGAAAATAAAGAATAAGAAAATCTATTTCTTTTATGAGATAACAAAAAAAATGACAAGAAAAAGGTGAAGAATCAATGAATATTACAAAGATAGAAAAGGGTAAAACATATAGATATATGCATCATTACCAAAGATCACAAGCATTAAGACATGGTATGAAATGAATTTAGTAGGCCAATCAATATGGATCTACATGGAATCAACAAGAGAAACTATAAGAAATAAAATCACAAAAGAAATGGGTATTCATTGAAGTGCACGTGAAATTACTATGAAGAAGAATGAGTTTAGAGTGATATAGTGAAATATAAAACAAGAATGGGGTCTAGGTACCACTAAGAAAATCTCACTATGAAAATCAAATATCAATGATTGGATGATCAAGAATAGAATTATATTTATATTGATTTATAGAAATATCATTTTTTTGGCTTCTCATGTTTTGAGGGTAAATCATGTCAAGGGGGATGTAATTCAATGTACCTAGGGATATAGTATTATTGCTTATAAAGTAGTATTAAATGTTGGAGTTGATCCCTCAACCCTACAACTCCCAAGGATCACCCACAATCAAACACCTGTCACAAAAGGAGAGAAATAACAAAGTTATGGAGGATAAATGATCCAAAAAATAAATGAATCATATTTAAATGTACAAAACTCACAACATTATGAGAATAATAGAATGAATAATCCTTATATAAGAAAAATAAAATATAAATCATTCATAGAGAAATTATAGGTGATAATTGTTAAATTATGAGATCAGATGTAAATGCACAGAAAACAATTCAAAATCAGAGGCAATAACACAACAGTTACCCTGGGAAAACCCTCCTCTTGAGGGAGAAAAAACCCAGCAACAAAGATCTCTCTTATATATAAAATAATGGCAATAGGTCTCTTTACAAAGAGGCCACACACAAGGCCAATATCAGTACCAGCAATGACTGTAGAATAATCAAATAATCTGCTCTTACTTGATCTCTGATCTGCACTTACAGAAAATCGCAATCTGCTCTTGGAGAAAATTCATATTTCTCCCTTGAAGAGTTCGCACTTGTTAGCTCTTGTCCAAGCTCGCAACCTGAACTTTGATGATCTACAATCTACTCACAATGAGTTCAACCTTGCAAATACAGGATGATATATAGTGCACTTTCTTGATGTTTGCCATGTAAGTATTTCACACTGTATGATATATCACTATATGATATTGCACTGTATTGTATATCACTGTGAGATGTTCACACTGAATACAGTATTAGCGCTGCATATACCGCCCTGCAACTTGTGTTCGCATTAGCACTTGATACTTATATTGCACTTGACAGATTCACTCTTGCACTTGATCAAATTGAATTGAAGTGAATGACCGAACTCTGCTAGTGTGTTTACAATAGACGAAACAAGGAGTATATATACAAGTTAGGGAGGTCGCACCTCCTCATCTCATAATGTCGGCCCAAGATAAATGTTATTTACAAAACACAAAGGATGTCAGCCAGAAATATATTCATAAAGAATGTCGGCCTTAATAAATGAATAATACAAAACAATAAGTATAAGTTGAATAGCCAACGACTATCATTCAACTTATGTTTCCATGAAGGAGGTGAGCTGGAAGGAACTACCGAAGCTGCTATAACATTAACACTCCCTCTCAGCTAGGGAGAGAACTTCTAGCTGCATAATATAAATCATCTCCAAATGAAGTCCATCTGCCATCATTTCCTGCAGTTAGATATAAAGAGAGAAATATCACCTCAATGTGATATCAACCATCACATGGTTAAGTACTATTGTTCATCACTTGTGTGATGTTGTCACCTCAACGTGACTTTCACCATGGCTCTCCGGGAGGGTGAAACACAAGTGCAAGAAGATCATCACGGACTCTCTCACGTGATGTTGTCATGGAGTCACACACATGACATCCACCATGACTCAGCTCAGAGGGTGGAAACAAGGGATTTCACCTCAAATTCTTCCGTCACAGAAGAAAGTGCAATAGTAAGTACAAGTGTTCATCACTTGCGTGATGTGTCACCTCAAAGTGACTTTCACCATGACTCTCTCAGAGGGTGAAACACAAGTACAACATATGTCATGGAGTCGCACACATGACATCCACCATGACTCTCTCAGAGGGTGGAAACAAGGGCTTTCACCTCAAATTCTTCCGTCACAGAAGAAAGTGCATTAACAAGGGATTTCACCTTGAACTTCTCTCACAGAGAAGAAATCATTAAGCAAGGCTCACTGATACTGAGAATCATACTCAGTCAACACTGGATTCTCCACCATACCAAGCTTGTCTTGAAAGTACATGAACTTTACCCTGGCGAGAAGCTTGGTGAGAATGCCTGCCGTCTACTCATCAGTGCTAATGTACCTCAGCTATACAGCCTTTCGCAGTACCATATCTCGATATAGTGGTACTTGATCTCAACATGCTTGGTTCTGTCATGAAACACAAGATTGACAGAAGGCTTCACACAACTCTGATTATCACAATGAATAATGGTAGGCTCCATTGATTGTCCAAACAATCCTGCAAGGAGCTTACGAAGCCACACTGCTTCTCGAGTTGCCATGCAAGTTGCAATATACTCAGCCTCTGCTGTACTCAATGCTACAGAAGACTGCTTCCTGCTGCACCAGGAAATCATAACAGAACCTAAACTGAAGCAACAACCAGAGGTGCTCTTCTAATCTGTGACACAACCTGCCTAATCAGAATTAGTGAACCCAAGTAACTCCAAGTCTGCATCTGAAGTATACTTCAACCCATATCCAACTATGCCATGCACGTATCTTAGGATATGTTTAGCTGCAACATGTATCTGCCTCGGATCACACATAACCTGGCTAAGTGCACTCACTGCATAGCAAATATCAGGTCTAGTGATAACTAGATACATCAAGGATCCAATCAGCTGTCTGTACAACATAGGATCCACCAAATCTGAACTAGCTGCAGCAAGATTACCATCTTCTTCAGGCTCAATGAGCTCCCTCTAAATCTTCAGGCACTTGCATCAACCTTCTGACCTCTTCGTCCAAGATTGCCTACAACACTTTGACTTAGATAAATGTTTTCCAATGCACACCTTTGGTACTGAAGAGAGTTCAGAATAGTCCTCCTCGACCTCATCTCAGATCTCACTATTCTGAATAGGTTTGCGGAGCTACCAATGGCAAATCCAGAAGACAGTCTTGAGCAATTATGATCTCAGCAACTGAAGGGATCCTCTAAGGGTTTAGCACCGAGCCTTTTTAATACAACAATCTTCACTTCTTCTTAGTGAGTTACAAGACTCCCTCTTGATCCTTGCTCCAAAGATTGCAAAGAAGACTTCTGGAAGTGAGCTCCCTCTGGGCACCAGCTCAGTCCCAAGGCTGCTTGATTATTTATTTGGTTGGTTTGACTTCCTCACAAGATGCCTCAAGCTTTTCATCATTAAGCAATTTCTCATCACCTTCTTGCTCCTGCAAGCATTTTAGAGAGAGATTACTTAACAGTTTGTAATTACTCAAAGAAATAACAAGACTGGAATCATACAAAGTTTACAATCACAGGTTATAACATGAATACATAAGAATTTATGCACAATGTTAGAACATGAATAAATCAACCTGAAGGAGAAATATATCAAAAGATCAAACTAGAGGGATAAAGAAACTTATCTTTATATAATTTTTGGTATGACTCTTTCGTTCATCTTTTACTCCTCTCGAGAGTGCCAAACTCAGCACAACAAAGGAATAATCTGCACAACTACAGATTTATTGAATGCATTAAGTGGTTAGTATGTAGAACCAACTCTCTCCAAGAGTTCAAGGCTCTAAAATAGTTCATGCATTTGAGAATGATATCGATGTGATCAACCTATCACAATCAAAAATGCAATTCTCTTTTTCATCTCAAAGTCACACTCAGAGATCTACATGATTAGCATGAAACAACTCACAATAATTTGAAATCTTCAAAGGATCTTTATGCTAGAGATCACAACTCAAGAGAAATCACTAACTCTCTTTCCTAAGATCCAACTAAATGAAGTGACAGATTTTCAAACTAGAAAGGTGATTTCAATAAAACACAGAATACTTATCTTCTTTAACATTCTGATGAAAGCAATTATTGAACACAGCATGCTGATCTTATGCTTAGATCAATCCACAGCCTTCATGACTCGAACACAGACTCATGACAAGATTAAATTTGAACAAGGCCCATGACTGCTCAAATTTACAATGCACTTTGTTTCCAATTGCAATCAACTAGGTTATGCAACATGCTTACTAGCAATACCCAAAGTATTAGAGATAGATAAGATCATTACTCGAAAGACTTTATCAGATCTGCACAACTTAGCAGACTGAGATTCACATAAAAGAATATAAACAATAGAAGAAAAAGAAAAAAAGGAATCAAATACTTATCTCTATTTGATTGCAGCCATCAACCCTTAGCAGCACGATCTGACATAGTTGAGTTCTTTGACTGCAAGGTTGCGAAGACCATTGAAGTCCATTCCAGATAATGACATCATAGGATTCTCTCAGAATACATGACTACTTCAGATCCTTCCATAATCATGTGCTTTTAGATCTCTTCAACAGATCCCGGAAGGTGAGATCGCTGTATCATGTAACTCTCTTGGAATCATCTGATCTCAGATTGCTGACAATAAGACTCAAGTAAACTCATGAAGAGAGCATGTGCTAGATCTGATTTCGAATTGTTTTTCAAGATCTGATCAGATCTTTCCATAAACCCGCTCTGATACCATGTTAAATTATGAGATCAGATGTAAATGCATAGAAAACAATTCAAAATCAGAGGCAATAACACAACAATTACCCTGGGAAAACCCTCCTCTTGAGGGAGAAAAAACCCAACAACAAAGATCTCTCATATATAAAATAATGGCAATAAGTCTCTTTACAAAGAGGCCACACACAAGGCCAATATCAGTACCAGCAATGGTTGTAGAACAATCAAATAATCTGCTCTTACTTGATCTCTGATCTGCACTTACTGAAAATCGCAATCTGCTCTTGGAGAAAATTCATATTTCTCCCTTGAAGAGTTCGCACTTGTTAGCTCTTGTCCAAGCTCGCAACCTGAACTTTGATGATCCGCAATCTACTCACAATGAGTTCGACCTTGCAAATACAGGATGATATATAGTGCACTTTCTTGATGTTTGCCATGTAAGTATTTCGCATTGTATGATATATCACTATATGATATCGCACTGTATTGTATATCACTGTGAGATGTTCACACTGAATACAGTATTAGTGCTGCATATACTGCCTTGCAACTTGTGTTCGCATTAGCACTTGATACTTATATTGCACTTGACAGATTCGCTCTTGCACTTGATCAAATTGAATTGAAGTGAATGACCGAACTTTGCTAGTGTGTTTACAATAGACGAAACAAGGAGTATATATACAGGTTAGGGAGGTCACACCTCCTCATCTCATAATGTCGGCCCAAGATAAATGTTATTTACAAAACACAAAGGATTTCGGCCAGAAATATATTCATAAAGAATGTCGGCCTTAATAAATGAATAATACAAAACAATAAGTATAAGTTGAATAGCCAATGACTATCATTCAACTTATGTTTCCACGAAGGAGGTGAGCTGGAAGGAACTACCGAAGCTGCTATAACATTAACAATAATAAGACTAGATCATGATATGTGTCCTCATCCTATGACTTGAGACACAAAAATTCACATGACCTAAGTAAGATTAATAATTAGAGTGAAAAGGAAACTATAAAGTAAATACCATTTTACTCTAACACCCCCCTTAAGTGCAACTTAGGGAGTAGCTAAAACCTCTAAATGATGAATGCATAAAATGAAAAAGGATGCATCCCACCAAATTGGCCTAATGAGGTACCCATCTATAAAATAATCTCTCATAACTAGCACTAGTAGAATTTGACAAATAAATGACTAGGTGACTAAAAATTTTAGTCACAACAACTAAAAATGACTAAATTCTTCTCATTTTTTGCAACTTAGCTATAAATGAGTAAATAAATGACTAATTTGGTTATTGACTAAAAAATTATTTAGTCACAAAAATAAAAATGACTAAATTGTTAGTCGTCAAATTGAAAGTAGATAAATTTTTTAAAAAACAATTCAGCCAAATATTGGCGTGATGTATTCATGCACATGATGTATTGGCACGATTATTCAAGTTCATTGTAGATTCATTCGTCTTGCTTGACCTCACTTCATTCATTCATTGTAGACTTCGCTTCATTTGTTAGCATGGCATGAGGCATTTTGATCAATTATAGCAGCTACTCGCATGGGCAATAAGGATTCAGAGAGGACCTAGAGACTTCTGAAAAGGCGGGAAAGGGCAAGGAATTTAAAGTTTTCTGCAAAAAATTTGAATTTGCTGAGGCCATCTGTAGCAAAATTGGATTTGGGGAAGCTATGGAGGATAAATGATCTAAAAAATAAATGAATCGTATTTAAATGTACAAAAATCACAATATTTGAGAATAATAGAATGAATAATCCTTATATAAGAAAAAAAAAATCATCCATAGAGAAATTCTAGGTGATAATAAGACTAGATCATGATATGTGTCCTCATCCTATGACTTGAGACACAAAAAATCACATGACCTAAGTAAGATTAATAACTAGAGTGAAAAGGAAACTATAAAGTAAATACCATTTTACTCTAACACCCCCTTAAGTGCAACTTAGGGAGTAGCTAAAACCTCTAAATGATGAATGCATAAAATGAAAATGATGCATCCCAACAAATAGGCCTAATGAGGTACCCATCTATAAAATAATCTCTCATAACTAGCACTAGTAGAATTTGGCAAATAAATGACTAGATGACTAAAACTTTTAGTCACAACAACTAAAAATGACTAAATTCTTCTCTTTTTTTGCAACTCAGCTATAAATGAGTAAATAAATGACTAACTTGGTCATTGACTAAAAAATTATTTAGTCACAAAAATAAAAATGACTAAATTGTTAGTCATCAAATCGAAAGTAGATAATTTTTTTTTAAAATAATTCAGCCAAATATTGGTGTGATGTATTCATGCACATGATGTATTGGCACGATTATTCAAGTTCATTGCAGATTCATTCATCTCATTCATTGTAGATTCATTCATCTCACTTGACCTCGCTTCATTCGTTAGCATGGCATGAGGCATTTTGATCAGTTATAGCAGCTACTTGAATGGGCGATAAGGATTCAGAGAGGACTTGGATACTTTTGAAAAGGTGGGAAAGGGAAAGGAATTCAAAGTTTTCTACAACAAATTTGAATTCGCCGAGGCCCTCTATAGCCAAATTAGATTTGGGGACACCCTCTGCAACAAATTCAGAGGTAATTCAAAACCCTCATTACATTAAACACAAATTTGAAATGATCATTACAATCTACTGCTCTTAATAATGTTCTACTGCTCTTAATATTGTTCTTTTACTATCTTGCCATTGTTTTACTTCATAATGTGCTCAAGCTAAATATAATAAAATTTGGGTGTCAGTGCCAAATTATAATTTCCTCAAACAATTTTGATACATTTTCATTGCAAGCGCAAACTGTCCTTGTGCAAAGTAAACATGTGTTAGATTTACCCACACATCAGGCATCTGAACAAAGATGTTTCTTGCTACAGCTTCTTGTACCTATGTAAAAATTTCCTTTGCAATAACAAATTGACCCCTTTTAGCTAGCACAATGGTTGCCTCATTTGTAGCATAAACATTTCCTAGTCTCTGTGCCAACACTTTACAATACAATTCTCTAGCCTTCTCAAGATGTTGTGCCTCCACCTTTGGATCCCTCCTCTCATTGCGAAAAGCTACAAAATAATTCCAATTTCCAAGTGAAATGTCAACATAAGAATTCTTTGCATCTGATTCACTTTGTGCAACTTTAATTGTTTTTTTGCTTTGAGCTAGTCATCTATTTTTAGTTCCATTTTTCCAAGCATAGATAAAGCATTTGATGAGTTTTTATCCACATTAAGTGCATCTCCAATCAATTCTAGGCTTAGTTGGATATGATTTCAACCCTGAGCCATGGCTGCAAGATGTAGATATGTATCCACATAATCAAGAAACTCGAACAATATTAGCTTGTATAAAAGATTTTATTTTTTAGTAACATGTAGCTATTCAAACAGCCTAGCAAGATTAAATAGTGTTGGGACTTTATCCCATGGTAACTCAAGTGAAACACCACCTTCTTCTAGTCAATGGAAGAATTTCATATCCTTAAAGAGTACAAGAAAAACCACAGAACTAGCACTGGGGCTTTTATTTATGAATTCAACCCAAATGCCATTTCCTAATGCCTCCATAAAATTTTGTTGAGCCAACTCTAGTTCATCATGCTCAAAATGAAGAACCCCAATGTTGTTTAACAATTGAATGGGTACATCTTCTCTGCTCTTCTTCAAAAGATACTTTGGCGTCTTAAGAGAATCTAAGGCTGCACTGGGTTCTGATGATATTAATAACTCACCCATCTTGATAAATGCATGGGCATCAGGTGGATCTATGCGAGTTAATTTTCTTAAAATTTACAATGCCTTCTTTTCCAGCCCTTGCTGAGCATATATATGGCCTACAACTGTTAAGCTCTCACTGTTCTTAGGGTGGACCTCCAAAACTTTTTTAAAATTTGAGAGATAAATCTTAAGATCTAGCTTCAATTGAACCTATCCACAAAATCCTGTGGCCTCTGGCTTTCCTTGATTGATGTAATGTAGTAGTAGCCAATGCTGTCATAATCACCTTTACTATGATAAATCATGCAAGATTATAATATGAATGAGATTTCATGAGAGGGTGGTCAGCTAAAACAAGAGTTGTCTCAGTCAACTGTTCCACAAGAAAATGCTGCCTTGCAGTGAATAAAAAATGGTTTGAATGATTCAATGCCATTGCAGAGTACAGGTATAATTGAAAGGCTCTACACATCTTTTCCACTCCTTCATGAACACTACCTTTTTCACTAACTGTGAGAATCCCACAAGTAAAAAATGCACAAAATTGACCACATAGATTTATGTAGAGGCAGAAAATCATTTCCTAATGCTTCTATAAAAGTTTGTTGAGCCAACTCTAGTTCATCATGCTCAAAATGAAGAACCCCAATGTTTTTTAACAATTGAATGGGTACTTCTTCTTTGCACTTCTCTAGAAGAGACTTTGGCATCTTAAGAGAATCTAAGGCTGCACTGGGGTCTAATGATATTAATAACTCACCCATCTTGATAAATGCATGGGCATCAAGTGGATCTATGTGAGTTTCCTTTCTTAAAATTTCCAAAGCCTTCTTTTCTAGCCCTTGTTGAGCATATATATGACCTATAAATTTTAAGCTCTCATAGTTCTTAGGGTGGACCTCCAAAACCTTTTAAAAATTTGAGAGAGAACTTTTAAGATCTCCTAGCTTCAATTGAACCTATCCACAAAATCCTGTGGCCTATGGCTTTCCTTGACTAATGTCATGTAGTAGCGGCCAATGGTGTCATAATCACCTTTACTATGATAAGATCATGCAAGATTATAATATGAATGAGATTTCATGAGAGGGTGGTCAGTTGAAACAAGAGTTGTCTCAGTCAACTGTTCCACAATAAAATGTTTCCCTGTAGTAACGAAAAAATGGTTTGCTAAATGATTCAATGCCATTGTAGAGTACGGGTATAATTGAAAGGCTCTACACATCTTTTCCATTCCTTGATGAACACTACCTTTTCGATAATTGTGAGAATCCTACAAATAAGAAATACACAAAATTGACCATAGAGATTTATGTAGAGGCAAAACATCATTTCCTAATGCCTCCATAAAAGTTTGTTGAGCCAACTCTAGTTCATCATGCTCAAAATGAAGAATCCCAATGTTGTTTAACAATTGAATGGGTTCTTCTTATCTACTCTTCTTCAGAAGAGAATTTGGTGTCTTAAGAGAATCTAAGGCTGCACCGGGGTCTAACAATATTAATAACTCACTCATCTTGACAAATGCATGGGAATCATGTGGATCTATGCGAGTTGCCTTAAAATTTTCAAGGCCTTCTTTGCCTGCCCTTGCTGAGCATATATATGGCCTACAAATTTTAAGCTCTCACAGTTCTTAGGATGGACCTCCAATTTAACCTTTTCAAAATTTGAGAGAGAACTCTTAAGATCTCCCAGCTTCAATTGAACCTATCCACAAAATCTTGTGGCCTCTAGATTTCCTTGAATGATGCCATGTAGTAGTGGCTAGTTGTGTCATAATCACCTTTACTAGATATGATAAGATCATGCAAGATTATAATATGAATGATATTTCATGAGAGGGTGGTTAGTTGAAACAAGAGCTATCTCAGTCAACTGTTCCATAAGAAAATACTGCCCTGTGAGGAAAAATGGTTTGCTAAATTATTCAATGCCATTGTAGAGTACGGGTATAATTGAAAGGATCAATGCATCTTTTCCATTCCTTCATGAACACTACTTTTTTCACTAACTATGAGAATCCTACAATTAAAAAGTGCACAAAATTGACCACAAAGATTTTTCCCCATTTCAAACAATAAAATTGCAAAAAAAATGCGTTTAAAACCTACAAAAAATGCAAATAAAATCATGTTGATTTTTGTGCCAAAAAAAAACCATGAGACCATAGCTTGTTGCTTACTATTATGCTTTGATAGATTTTTTCCAAGCATTCATAGCTTTTTTAAAATCACCTATTTTAAGCTTTTAGCCATAGCAGCAAGGCAATGAATTGTTTGATAAAATGCTTTGCTAGACATGTATGAAAAATGTGGTAGCATAAAAAAGACAATGAACTTTGGAAAAAATGCCTCAAAGAAATGTGGTCTCATGGTGATGGAATGCCATGACGAATTCCATGACAAACGAATTGTCATGGATTGTCATGGAATTCCATCACCATGAGACCACATTTCTTTGAGGCATTTTTTCAAGCAGTTCACTACCTTGTCTATGCTATTGCTTACTATTATGCTTTGATAGATTTTTTCTAAGAATCCTTAGCTTGTTCGAAAGCACTTGTTTTAGGATTTTAGCCATTGAAACAAGGTAGTGAATTGTTTGATAAAATTCTTTGGTAGATATGTATGACAAATGTGGTAGCATAAACAAGGTAGTGAACTTTTTGAAAAAATGCCTCAAACAAATGTGGTCTCATGGAATGCCATGACAAGCAAATGCAATTGGCAGTTGCTCCTAGTTATTAGTTATGCAATGTGAAGTAATTGCATAACTGCTTAGGTTGACTTTATAAAAACCATGTTGTAATTGAAATTTTGTCATCTATCAACATCTAGTTATTAGTTATGCAATGTGAAGTAATGCTATGAGTTTGAAAGATGTGCAATGCAATGTAATCAACAATTTGAATATAAACTACAAAAAACTACTTTTTACAATTCATTAGTTAAACTCTCTATTTTATTTTCTCTCTATAACTCTATTGCTATGGAAGTGCCTTTCAATTAAAAAAAATAGTTTTTGTCTCTTAGTCTACATTTTTTTGTTGCTATGCGTAGAATATTATAGATGGATCAATGTCAAAGGTTGAAATACCATGCATTTGATGAGAGAATAGTTGATGAGAGTGACATGGACAAATATCCATGTCCATGTAATGACTGTCTTGGTGGAAAGATGAAAAAAAGAAGTCAGATTTATTGACATGTAATAAGATATGGGAATAGTGGTATAAGCCCTTGGAATGCCAATTATTACAAAGATATGATAGAATGGCAGAGTGTAAGAGATGAAGAGGAAAAAAACATAGATAAAGTGGCACCAAACATAGATGAAGAGGCAACAGTGTTAGATGAAGGGTTTGAAGTTGATATAATGTTGAATGAGGGTCTAAACAATGATTGGGCCAATTTGATGGAGGATGCTTCAAAGCCTTTGTATACTAATTATAGGTTAAGTCGTTTAACAACAATCCTTCAAATTCTTAACTTGCAAGTGGTGTTTGGTTGGAAAAATGAGAGTGTAGATCAGTTATTGGCATTATTAAGTTCATTGTTATCACTTGACTCCACATTTCCAACAAAAAGAAGTCAATGTAGAAAGGAAATCACTAAGCTAGGCTTAGGGTATGAAAACATCCACACATGTGTTAATGGTTGTGTATTCTTTCGCAAGAATCTTGCAAGTGAGAGTGAATGTCCAAAATTTCATGAAGTGAGGTATATAGAAGGTTTGAAATCAGTTGTGGTTCCTAGAAATGTTCTTCGCCACTTTCTGGTAATCCCACGATTACTCTAAATGTATAGGTGCAGAGACATTGCTAAACTTATGCAATGGCATGCCCAAAATAAGAGCACTGATGGAAAACAATGACATATGCCTGATTGTAATACATGGATGGGATTTGATAACATATGGCTTGATTTTTCTCAGGATCATCATAATATAAGGTTGGATTTGGATCTAGATGGGGTGAACCCATTCTCAAATCAAAGTACTAAATGGTCAACTTGGCTAGTGTTTTTAATAAATTATAACTTGCCTCCATGGTTAGAAATTAAACCATTTTTCTTAATGTTATCATTGATTATACTAGGAAAAAAAGTGTGACTTTAGATACAATTAATGCTTATCTAGAGCCATTATATGATGATATAATGGAATTTTGGAAAGGAATTGAAGAAATTCAATCTTTAAGGGATGGTCATTCAATCAAATTCACTTTAAGAGCTTCTTTATTGTTTATGGTTCATGATCTTCCTACATATGGCACATTGTCTGGTCTTAGTGTTCATGGATACCATGGATGTCCTACTTGCAACTTTAAGGATTTTGTGAGGAACTCAAGAAGTTTGCGTATGTGTATTTATTGTGGATATCGTGCTTACCTTAAAATGGATCCTCTATATCATCAACAAAAAACATGGTTCAATGGTCAAGAGGAGAATCATGAAGCACCATTGCTAATAATAGGTGATTACATTGTTGAGAATAGACAAAAAAGAATGTCATTTATTGAAAATGATGGGATTGTTGGTAGTAGATATGATCCATGTAATTGTTAGGGTTAGAGATGGCAGATCTAACAATTAAATACAGATTTTATATAATAAACAGAGAAACTAAAACATACACAGAATAAATCATAACATAGAGAATTTAACGTGGTTCACCCAATCCGGGCTACATCCACCAAACCGCAGCCATCCAATACTTTTATTATCTAGTAAAAACCTTATTACAATCTTGCGAATAATCACATTTTTCATCATACTGAAAAATACCCATCTGAACCCCCTTTTTACCAAGCTTAGAAGCTTCCATATTTTAGGGTTCTACAAAATCGGATTTTTCCTTTTTTCATTGATTTTTCCCTTTTTCGGTGATCACGTGAGGACGGGGAGCCAGGGTGTACAGTATACCATGGGCTATATAGTATAGCATGATCAGTCGCCACATACCAACAGTAATGAAAGTGATGTAAAAAGGTTGTGCATATTCTATAAGTTACCATACTTTAAGGATATAGCCATTAGGCATACTATTGACTTTATGCATACTAAGAAAAATATAGCCTATGCTATTATATAAAATATTTTTGGTGCTTTTGATAATATTTCATCATGTGAAGACTTTCGAAAACTAAAGATTTGTCAAAATCTTTGGGTTGAAAAATGTGATGATGAAAAATATAGAAAACCTATTGCTCCTTATGTTTAGACAAAGGAACAATGTGCACAATTCTTACAGTTAATGTCTCAAAATCGCTTTCCCACTGGATATGTAAGTAGTAGTATTGGAAGACAAACTGACATTAATGGCTTAGAAGGCCTTAAGATCAATGATTATCATGTCATAATGGATAATATTTTACCTATTGTGGTAAATATATTAAGTTTGGAAAAGGGGACAAGATTGGTAGTTATAAGGTTGGGCCTAATATTAAAGAGAATGAGTTTACATGTATTAGATCATTCGAACTTTGATAGTTTGAGGGAGGAGGTTGTTGAAGTCATTTGTCTATTGGAATGGGAATTTCCACCAACAATCTTTAACATTTCTATGCATCTTTTGATACATCTACAATATGGACTAAAACATTGTGGCCCGGTAAGAACAAGATAGATGTATCCTATAGAACGATATATGAAGGTTTTGAAAAAAAAATTCGTACTAGGGAAAAATCGGAAAAAAGCATGTCTGAGGGATATCCAATGCAAGAGGCCATGGAATTTTTCATAGATTATACGAAGGATTTTAAAAATTTCAATTGACATGTATGGGATGATGATGAATAAGACATAGTTGCAGGTGAAGTATTAGAAGGCAATGGATGTTGCTTCAAGCTATCACATCAAGAAAGAAGTGTGATACATTCCTATATTATTCAAAACACATCTTCATTCGATAAGTGGTGTAGGTGAAAAAAAAATTATGCAATAATTTATTTACTCAATTGCATTTACACATTTATATTATAAATATTACTATTTGTATGTTAAAATTCTATGTAGAAAATATGAAGACAATCAAGTTTGGATGCAACATCGACCTCAAAGGCATAAATTTCATGCTAATTTGATTGGAGGTCACAAGTGGATCTTGACAGCAACAGATTACTTCACAAAATATACGGAAGCAGTTGCTCTAAAAGATTCAAATGAAACTTCAGTCCTAAATTTTTATCAAGACATTGTTTCCAGGTTTGGTACACCCGAGTCCATTATTTTAGATAATGCTTTAGCTTTTGTTGGCTTGAAAGTTTCAGATTGGTCAGTAAAGAATAATGTTTATCTGAACACTTCGTCCAATTATTACCCTCAAGGTAATGGACAAGCTAAATCAACAAATAAGAATCTGATTAAGATCATCAAGAAGACAATTGAAGATAATCAGAGGTCATGGCATGACAAGCTTAAATTAGCCCTTTGGGCTGATAGAATTACACCAAAACGGTCAACAAGTTTTTCACCGTATGTTTTGGTTTATGGTAAGGAGGCCAAGCTGCCTATATCAATAGAATTCCCAACTCTGAGTTACATTAAGGAATTGGAATTACTTGAAGAGGAGCCAATGCAAGTTAGGCTCGCTGAGTTAACAGAGTTGGACGAGGCCAAGAAAGAAGCTTTCAAAAGGCTTCAAATTCATCACTCTCAGATGAAAAAGACATTCGATAGAAAATCAGTTGCATGAATCTTCAATGAAGGTGACTTAGTTTTCAAATGGGATGAGTTGAAGAGTAGGCCTGGCAAACATTCTAAGTTTGACGCCATGTGGGATGGCCCTTACATTATAACAACAAAGAAGGAACACAATGCTTTCCAACTCTCAAAGCTGGATGGTGAGGTATTACCAATCCCTATTAACAGGATTCATTTGAAGCAGTGTTATTAAGCTTCAGGCTTTCAGCTGTACATAATAGAATAGATTTCAAGTTTTAATATGCTTTCAATAAGTGCCTGCTAGCACATTTCATTTCAGTTTTGTCTGGTTTTCAATAAGTGCAGTTGCTGCACCTGGTTTTCAGATTCTGTCATAAGCAGAATTGCAATAGTTTCTTTCAGTTTTTTGTTTGAGCTGAGTTACAATTTTCAGGAAAAAGAGCAGAGAAGGACTCCATGCCCAATGAATATGCTAGGCAACTGGTCTATTGTGTTTAGCAGGCAAACACTCCGCAAAGGTCACCAATATGTTACCTATTTTTCAAATTACGCTCAACAGGTAGAGCTGAATGAAGTTCAGCTATTATAGGTACAAGAAATTTTCATATTTTGCTGATAAGTGTTCATTGATCATCATTGAGATCATCTTACATATGTGTCATAAGTTTATTGTGCAAATGTCTAAAACAGAAAATTAAGAAAATTTGCATAACGATACTTTTATTCATTTTGTGAAATGCTGAATCTCGCACAAGCCGCGAGAGTAACTGAGTTTGTTTCTGACAATCAAGAGATGAATACTAAATTTAAATGGATAGACTACACTGCTGAAAATAGCATAAACGTAAAAAAGAGAAGCAATTCATCATTGCCTGTAATGATGAATCACTTTGTTGGTGCTTCTAGCCGTCGTGCCTCCAAGCAGCTGCAGCCTCCCTTCATCTCTCCGTGTACCTGCAATATCATTAGGGAAATGGTATTAGAGTTATACTCTAAGCAATGGTGAATTAATTTCTGCCTTACGTCTATGCTACAGACAGGAATGTTATTTGCATTAAACCGAGCATTCATCAGATAATTGCAAAAAATCAGAGAAGAGGGAATGTAAATCAATGGAAGCTTTCAGCTTCTTATATTATGCTGACATGTTTGTTTCAATGTGCAGGAACAGGTTTATCATATTCAAGTTCATTTCATCAGATATGTGGAGTAAAACGGGCTCCCACAAGGGTTGAGCCCAACATATCAGGTTTTCAATTATAGAGCAAGAAAGGATTACTGTACTATAATATCAAATGATAAAAACAGTCTCAATCAGCATGATGGAACTGATTGATCAATTATCTTTTGCTCACAAATCAAAGGAACAGTAAAATAGCATGGCAGTTGAGTATTGATTACATTTATCAACTCTCGTTTTAAGCTATGTCTCTCATTCACATTCACATTTTTATGAGACATTGAGCTCCTTTTCATTAGAGGATAAACAGAGCATTCAACATTTTGTTTTGTTTCTTACACCATCAAGTGCATGCATAGTTTATAAAAGACTCAAGATAATAGTTTAATTTCAACATTATGAGCATAATTCTCATGTTTAGCAAAGAATAATGAACAGTAATGGAAAAAATCGGTTCATACATAGAACAGAGTAAGTGAAAGTATTACATTCATGAACAAGAATTTTGTCCCAGAAGCTACAATGATACATATAGCGGGGGCAAAGCATCAGAAGACATCACAATGCATACTAGAGGTTACTGGCATATTTTGAGATAATGACTATAGATCATAATTGAACAGTAACAGGTATTCATCCTTTATGGAGGTAGCAAAAGAGTAATTGCAGATGAGTTTTCATGGTTGTCACATGTGTTCCATACACTTGTAAGGAGCTCAGAATATCAGAAAATACAAAGAGACAGATTATTCATGCATTTGAAGTATTCATAGCTTCAAAAGCATGTTGAAGTCATGCATTCAAGTTCAAGAGGCAGCAGAAACGAAAAGCTTTCATGTTCATCAACTCAAAATATGATTGAGTGAAAGCAAAGTCAATATTCAAATGATCCAGATTTGAGCAGCAATGATCCAGATTTGAGCAGTAATGAAAATAATAAAGGATAATGAACCAAAGTTTTCATCTTCAGCACAAAAATACATTGAAAGCTTTTGATCTCTAAGCCTTTTAAAAACATAAAATGCAGCCATATACAGTGAGAAGATTAACACCAAAATGGAAAGGTTTTTTTTTAATCTGAGAAAAGCTTGTGTTTTAAAACAGAAATCTCAATGAGATTGAAAGGAAAATGCCCAGCTTCAAATTTAAAAGAAGATGTGGCTGTAATATACAGAAAAATCAAAGCATTTTATCTTTTATGAGTTCAAAATGCTATGCTTTGCAGAGATCTCAAGAAGATAATCATGGCGCAACTTGAAAGTGAAGTTTTTTGCAGATTTAAAACAGAAAATCATATTTCTATTGTGAGAAAAATGCCTAGATTTGAAAAAATGTGGCTGTAATATATAGAAAAATCGAAGTTTCTCATCTTTTATGAGTTCAAAATGTTATATTTTTTGCAGAAATCAGAAAAGAAACATCATGGCGTGGCTTACAGAAGTAAAAAATTGCAGATCTAAAGATTTACAAAACTAGATTCGGGTTTTAAAGCAAGTTTGTTCTTTATTTCTGGAAAATACTTCAAAGAACTTTCATGGTAGCTTCAAGAAAAGCAGAAAAACTTTCAGAAATTCGCATGAGAAGGAGAAAATCAGACTTTTATCTTCAAATATCTGTTAAAATCTTTATTTTTTTGAATTTAGAAGAGTCTCCAGCAAGTTTGAAGCTAAAGGATGATAATGACAGTCATAATAATGAAGTTTCATGCCCAGATTCGAAGCAAAAGCTTAGATAAATGAAAAAACCTCATTTAGAGCTAAAAAATCGTGTCCCAAAGTGCCTCTACATTTTTGAAAAAGGTCATTTTATTCTTATTTCGCCCATAAATGATCAGATTCGAAGTTCTTCATGGCTAAAAATGACAGGAAATGATCAATTTCCAGCTTCAAACCCTGTCCTGGCGGCAGACTTCCTCCAGAAGCTTCTCAAAAGTCAAAAGACATAATGATTTTTAGGGTTCATATTTTGCCTTATTCATTCGCCCTAAATTCATTTTGATACTTTTGCAAATGATTTTCAATAATCATTGTCTTTTATTCTCCATGGTTAAGTGGTCGGCCTTGTTCTTATTTGTTTATTTGCATTAGCATTAAATCTTGTAAACTAATTAATTAAATGATATTCCTTAAATCATTTAATTAATTTAGTATTTTAAAATGCAAATAAATAAATGTTTTGTTGAAGCTGAGTTATAATTATTGTTTGAAGATCATAATATGAAATGAAATAAATTAGCTTTATTATTCTTTGTTCTTATTTGCATAAATAATGTAAATAAATTAATTGAATGATGAAACAAATCATTTAATTAATTTATCTAAATGCAAATAAGAACGTTATGTAAAGCTAAGATATATATTACTCCAGTTCTACATCAGTTTTAACTGAAGACTTAATGAGAAGGAGTTGCATGGGCGGATTGGTAAAAACGAGGCAGTTTTACATGCTTTAAGCCACTTTTTCAGGGAGTTGCAGTTCAGTTGGAATAGTGCATGTATCAGTTATGACTTGGCAGTGAGTTTGAGCTTGATTGGACTTATTTTTGCATGGTTTTCGGCCTCCTTTTTAGAGATATTTTTTTCTACTCGGATTTGGCTTTGGAATCGTCACCCTTTCTTGGAGTTGGACTTTCAGTTCTTTTTCCATGCCTTTTTGAAAGGTTTTTTGTATATATTGAAAAACTTAACTGTTTTTCAATTCAGTTCTTGTTTTCTACCTTTGCCTTCAGCAAAGAAGACTATCTTGTAACTCAGCATTTATTTACAGATTAATACAGTAGTGTTTTTATAGGTTCAAATCGTGTTTTTGCAGAGAATTCCTTCAAGTTTCAGTATTTTATAATTTTCCTTCAAGTTTCAAGCATCTTTGTCATGTGGGATTGATCGAAGTAATTATTGTGTTGCAGTTTTTGAAACCTTTAAATATTTCTGTCTCCTTAGTGAATTTTGTATGCATCCAGGTTGAAATCCACTGGTTAAACATTGTGTTAATCAATAATCAAATAGTCTAGTTGTGGAAATCATATTTCCCTTCTGTGATTGTTTCTTTAATAGCCTTTGTTTAAAATATTCAAGTGTTTAAACTTCCAGATCTAGTTGTGCGAATGAAAATAGTGAGTAATTGTTCTGTGAGTTAAGTCTGCAAGTTGGATTCTTTGGTGCATCACCATAAATTAAAAGTTTCATAGTTTAGAATTCAGACTTAGTCTTTCTACCTCTTTCCCAGCCAAGTCAATTAGATTTTAGGGGATTTTTATCAGGGAACCAACCCTCTCTGGAGATTGATTCTCAAATTTAGGCAACCCACAGGCCTGAGAATCATTCCATGTTTCAACAAATTACTGTATTTAACTATTCAAGCATTCGGGTGCAATCTAAATTGACAACAGTTTTTGGCATGTCCGGTGGGACTCTGAATCACTTTTCAGAGCAAAGTTTTATAGTTCAAGCTACTGTTTGGTATATAAAGCAGTTTATTCCAACCTTTCAGAGGATTATTTTCATATACCTGGCAACTCCGTTTCTCAGTTTTTAGCAGATCAAGTGCACACAACTTATGAAAAAAATTCAGACAAGAAGTTCTTCTTCATTTGAGTACTTGCAGTTGTCTTCGCCAAACAGAATAGGGAGGACAGCCAAGCGAACATCTGGTAAATCTACAAGCAAATGATCAGTTTCTCCGATTCAAAGGGCAGAACCAATAGTTTATACATCGAAAAGAAGAGGAAGATCATTAAAAAGGCAGCCAAGTTCTTTCTCAGCTTCACCAAGTTACAGAGTACTGGTTCAGCCTGTACCAATTATACAAGCAACAAATTTCAGAACAGCAGCAGTTCCAATGGTAGCTAGAGCACATGCTTTTGTTCCGTTTGACGGGGGCAGCCCGTTATATCTGGCTTTGCATGATGATATACCAGTAGCAGCACTCAAAAGTCTGCCTTTCTTCACTGGTGAAGATCAGACTACGCCAATTGAGCATATTAGAGACGTGGCCTCATTATGTGGGGTTCACCATGTGACTCAAGAGAATGTGGCCTTAAGATTGTTAGCAACATCATTCAAGGGTAAAGCATCTCAGTGGTTTCGTGGCTTACCAGTTCGTAGCGTCCCAACATGGGACGACTTAGGAGACAAGCTGACGAAGCAATTTTCAGACAAGTCTGATCATTTATCTCTAGTTGAACAAATGACGACTATTAAGAGAGTGCCACAAGAACAAATGATGGACTTTACTTTCAGATTCCAAAGGACATGGGATCGAATTCCAGCAACGGTAAGGCCAACTACTGACCACACTTTTCTGTATTTTCTTAGATCGTTGCATAGTGATATTGCCTTAATGATACAGTCAATGGGTGGGTTAACCTTACCAGCAGCATATGACATTGCCATTAGAGCTGAAAATTGCCTCATACAAGCTGGTAAACTTGCCCCAAGACCCCCTATGCCAATTTTCCCTGAGGTACAACCATATATGCCCATTCATGTACCTCCAATAGCTGCTATACCTGCTGTTCTAGCCTTAGGTTTCCAAGCAGCAGTACAAAATAGTGCTGCTCCAGCAAATTCTGATTTGCAAGGTTTAAAAGATACCCAATAGCAGCTAATGAATGACCAACAACAAATGGCCAAGTTACTTCAAACTGTGAGTAACAATTTGGTAAGTCTTAAAAACCAGCAAGGACAAAATTTCAGGCCTAATCAATCACCCTTTCAATCAAATAGGCTTGCCTATCAAGCTGATTACCAGGGACAGAAGAGAAATTTTAACTTTAGGCATAATCAACCATTTAACCCAGCTACTGCTAGCTCTTCAAAAGAGCTGATACCAATACAAAACAACTTAGCACAGAATTATGTTTGGTGTTATCCCTGCAATCAGCCTCATAATCAGGCACTTATGGTGCAAAATAGTTATGTTGCTTCTGAACAAACAAATAAAGAGGATAGTGATCAGTAGAATGAACAAACGCAGCAAACTGACCTTGACGTTGCCATGATGAACTAGCAAGGAAGTGAGTTTTGTGGAGTTAATCACGCGCAAGGTCAAAATTAGTCAGCCACTTCTATTGCAGCCAATACGAGGGCCAAAAAGAGAGCATTTGACCTTAGACAACAAGCTGTCCCTGATAAACAACAAGCAGAAAGAGACAAACAGCCTGTTGTTCACCAGAAAAATCAAGATTTTACAACCCAACAGGTGCAGGTTTAGCCTTCAACAGCTCAGAATGTTCATGTTTTAATGAGACAGCAAGCTGGATCATCAAAGGAGCAGCCCAAAGTTCAATTTCAGCCTCAAGCAGCTCAAGTAGACGCTGCTATTCAAAAGGTACAGTCAAAGGTTGGTGCTTCTTCTTTCAATATCATTGAGCATATGAAAAAAAAATTGTTGGCATCACCATGATAGATGCATTACGTTTGCCTGGACAAAAAGAAAGCTTGCAGGAGGCATTGGATAAAATATCAATTTCTGACGAAGCGAATACAAAACAGTCAAAAGTTCTTGCAAATGGTTCAGATCAAAAGCAAGGATAGCCAACTAAAGAGGTAAAACCACTCCCTTTTTATGTCAGTTTGATAATTGGTGAAAGTATAGTACATAACTGCATGATCGACACTGGAGCAAGCAACTCAATCATGCCCAAGCAACTGGTAGACAATATGAACCTTTGTCAAAAGGGGTAGTTCAATTAGACGGTACAACTATTAAGTCTGTAGAAGTTATCAAAAATTTTCCCCTTACATTGCATGCCTGTCCAAATTTTCAAATACCACAGGACATTTATGTTATTGATCTCCCACCTTACTTTGCCATTTGCTTATCTAGACATTTCACTACAAAGTTAGGTGGTTATTTGTCATCAAACTAGTCTCACATGTTTTTTAGAACCAGATACGGTACCAGAGTTACCATTAAATCAGAACCATTAGCTAAAGACCATATTGAACCTTATGTTCTGAACCCCATAAATGCAAACATAGCTTTCCATGATCAGGAGGATCAATCCGTGACTCTCGACCCCACTGTACCTATAGAAGGCATACCAGACATAAATCTAGATGAGTGGGCAGCCGAGAATCACGAGGTTGATCCGTTCAATCTCATAGATGAAGTAGGTTTGTGCATATATATGATTTGAGAACTTGATGCAGTTATTCCAAATCTAGTCAAGGAAGAAAAATAGCAAGTACAACAGTTTGAACAGCTTTGGAAGCTTTATTTTGACAGTTCTAGGAGTAAAATTGGTGCTGGTGGAGGAGCTGTTCTGATTTCACCTGAAGGAGACATGTATTATTCAACATTTAGATTTGCTTTCAGCTATTTTAACAATGTTGCTGAATATGAAGTATTAATACATGGCTTAGAATGGGCCAGAAAAAGAAAGATTAAATGCTTGCAGGTATTTGGCGATTCAGAATTAATAGCAAATCAAGTCAGAAATCTAAATTTAACAAAGAATGATTTGCTGAAACTGTACAAACATCGTGTTTGGGACCTAATTGAGGAGTTTGATGCATTTAATCTGCAATCAGTTCCTATACTTCAGAATAAGCAAGCTAATAAACTTGCTGCCCTAGGGTCACAGTTTGACATTCCAGCTGAAATTCACAATGTGGAGGTACATCAGTACATGAAGGTAGTTGTTAGACCTTCAATACCTGATAATAACATAAGTTGGCAGATCTTTGATAGTGATGAAAAAATATGCCATTTTCTGATGGAGGAGGCAGAGTTTTCTGCTAGAAACCAGCGCAAGTTTGATCAGCAATATGGTGATCAAATCATGCAGTTAAAATCTAATAAACTACCGAAAGGTTTGGTGACTCTTGAGTAAATTTTCAACACTGATGATGAGTTTAGAAAAGATAAATCTGGTATCACAGTGAAGGAAGAACATTATGAACAGATAGAAATATTCAAGGATAAGCTCCTTAAGCTTGGGAAGATCTGCACAACGGAGGAGCAGCAAGCATTCATCTTGCTTTGTCAAGAATTCAACGATATATTCACTTGGCAGTATGGAGATTTGAGGGGTTTCAATCCTAAATTAGCTCAGCACACAATTGAGCTTGAGCCAAATGTGAAATCAATAAGACAAAAGTAGAGGCCTCTGAACCCAAAGTTAGAACAACTGATGAAAACAAAATTAAACAAGTTGATCGAAGGTAGCATAATATTTCCAATCAAGCACACTTCTTGGGTGTCAAATTTGGTTCCTGTTAGGAAAAAGAGCGGAGAGATAAGGTTGTGCGTTGATTTACATGATCTAAACAGAGCTTCACTCAAAGATCACTACCCGCTGCCTTCAATGGAACAAATATTGTAGGTTGTTTCAGGATCAGAAAGGTTTTCATTGCTGGATGGGTATTCAGGTTATAACCAAATCTTGGTGAAGGAAGAGGATCAATATAAGACAACCTTTACCACCAAGTGGGGTACGATGGCTTACAGAAAGATGCCGTTTGGACTGTCAAACACCAGAGCCACCTTTCAGAGAGCAATGGATATGGCTCTCCAAGGTTTGATAAAAAAAATTGTTCTTGTTTACCTCGATGATGTTACTATTTTTTCACGTAATGCTGATGATCATTTCAGTCATCTTAGACAGATTTTTGAGAGGTGCAGAGAATATGGAATCTCCTTGAATCCAAAGAAGAGTATTTTTTCTATACACGAAGGTAAGCTTTTGGGTTATATCATTTCAAAAGATGGCATTTCTATTGACCCAGAACATATTGCAGCCATACTGGATTTACCGCTGCCCGCTCACAAAAAGGGTTTGCAGAGCTTCCTAGGCAGAATTAACTTTGTAAGGAGGTTCATTCCTAATGTTGCAGCATTGTTACAACCATTGACAGCCATGCTGAAGAAAAACATTCAATTCAACTGGTCAAAAGAGAGAAAGAGCAGTTTTGAATAGATTAAGGAGGCACTTGCAGCAACCCCTACTTTTATAAATCCCAATTTTGAAAAGGATTTCATATTGTACGCATTCAGAGGAGTGGATACCATCTCCGCAATGCTCTGTCAACAAAATAATGAAGGTATGGAACAACCCATAGCTTTTTTCAGTCAAGTCTTGCATGACTATGAAACTAGATATTCATTCGTTGAGAAACATGTACTTGCTGTAGTAAGAAGTTTGAAGAAATTCAGACATATACTGTCTAATAATAAGATAAATCTGTTGGTAGCTCACCCAACAGTCAAGGAGTTTTTGCTGAATAAAGATATAAATGACAAGCGAGCAGGCTGGATAACCAAAGTCATGGAGTATGACATCAGCATAAAAGTTACCAAGCTTGTTCGACGTAAAGGACTATGCGAACAGCTTGCAGAAAATGAGGAAAACAGCAGTAAAGAGATTGCTGCAGTTTTGAAAAATGAAGATGAACCTGCTGTTTCAGCTGTTTCAGCTAATTGGATTCATCAAATGGTCCATTATTTGTATACTGGAGATTGCCCAGAAGGTATGGATAAATCTAAACGAAGGTATTGTAGATTGCAGGTAATTCCTTATGCGGTGATAAATGATGTTTTGTATAAAAAGGACTTTAATGGAGTATTCCTCAGATGTATTTACCCAGATCAGATTGAAAGAATTCTGGAAGAATTCCATGATGGACCTGCTAGAGGTCACTTTGCACCTCGTACTACAGCTTTGAAGATTATGAGGGCAGGCTATTATTGGCCAGATCTTTTCAAAGATGCACATATTTATGTCATAAAATGTGTTAAATGTTCACTTTTTGCAGGTAAACAGAAGTTAGTAGCCCTGCCCCTGAATCCAATTCAGGTTGAGCAGCCATTCAGGAAGTGGGGACTTGACTTTATCGGTCCTATTAACCCACCGTCAAGTGTAGGTCACAAGTGGATCTTGACAGCAACAGATTACTCCACAAAATAGACAGAAGCAGTTGCTCTAAAAGATTCAAATGAAACTTCAGTCCTAAATTTTTATCAAGATATCGTTTCCAGGTTTGGTACACCCGAGTCCATTATTTCAGATAATGCTTTAGCTTTTGTTGGCTTGAAAGTTTCAGATTGGTCAGTAAAGAATAATGTTTATTTGAACACTTCGTCCAATTATTACCCTCAAGGTAATGGACAAGCTAAATCAACAAATAAGAATCTGATTAAGATCATCAAGAAGACAATTGAAGATAATAAGAGGTCATGGCATGACAAGCTTAAATTAGCCCTTTGGGCTGATAGAATTACACCAAAATGGTCAACAAGTTTTTCACCGTATGTTTTGGTTTATGGTAAGGAGGCCAAGCTGCCTATATCAATAGAATTCCCAACTCTTAGTTACATTAAGGAATTGGAATTACTTGAAGAGGAGCCAATGCAAGTTAGGCTCGCTGAGTTAATAGAGTTGGACGAGACCAGGAAAGAAGCTTTTAGAAGGCTTCAAATTCATCACTCTCAGATGAAAAAGACATTCAACAGAAAATCAGTTGCATGAATCTTCAATGAAGGTGACTTAGTTTTCAAATGGGATGAGTTGAAGAGTAGGCCTGGCAAACATTCTAAGTTTGACGCCATGTGGGATGGCCCTTACATTATAACAACAAAGAAGGAACACAATGCTTTCCAACTCTCAAAGCTGGATGGTGAGGTATTACCAATCCCTATTAACGGGATTCATTTGAAGCAGTGTTATTAAGCTTCAGGCTTTCAGCTGTACATAATAGAATAGATTTCAAGATTTAGTATGCTTTCAATAAGTGCCTGCTAGCACATTTCATTTCAGTTTTGTCTGGTTTTCAATAAGTGCAGTTGCTGTACCTGGTTTTCAGATTCTATCATAAGCAGAATTGCAGTAGTTTCTTTCAGTTTTTTGTTTGAGTTGAGTTACAATTTTCAGGAAAAAGAGCACAGAAGGACTCCATGCCCAATGAATATGCTAGGCAACTGGTCTATTGTGTTTAGCAGGCAAACACTCCACAGAGGTCGCCAATATGTTACCTATTTTTCAAATTACGCTCAACAGGTAGAGCTGAATGAAGTTCAGCTATTATAGGTACAGGAAATTTTCATATTTTGTTGATAAGTGTTCATTGATCATCATTGAGATCATCTTACATATGTGTCATAAGTTTATTGTGCAAATGTCTAAAACAGAAAATTAAGAAAATTTGCATAATTATACTTTTATTCATTTTGTGAAATGCTAAATCTCGCACAAGCCGCGAGAGTAACTGAGTTTGTTTCTGACAATCAAGAGATGAATACTAAATTTAAATGGATAGACTACACTACTGAAAATAGCATAAACGTAAAAAAGAGAAGCAATTCATCATTGCCTGTAATGATGAATCACTTTGTTGGTGCTTCTAGCCGTCGTGCCTCCAAGCAGCTGCAGCCTCGCTTCATCTCTCCATGTACCTGCAATATCATTAGGGAAATGGTATTAGAGTTATACTCTAAGCAATGGTGAATTAATTTCTGCCTTACGTCTATGCTACAGACAGGAATGTAATTTGCATTAAATCGAGCATTCATCAGATAATTGCAAAAAATCAGAGAAGAGGGAATGTAAATCAATGGAAGCTTTCAGCTTCTTATATTGTGCTGACATGTTTGTTTCAATGTGCAGGAACAGGTTTATCATATTCAAGTTCATTTCATCAGATATGTGGAGTAAAACGGGCTCCCACAAGGGTTGAGCCCGGCATATCAGGTTTTCAATTATAGAGCAAGAAAGGATTACTGTACTATAATATCAAATGATAAAAATAGTCTAAATCAGCATGATGGAACTGATTGAGCAATTATCTTTTGCTCACAAATCAAAGGAACAGTAAAGTAGCATGGCAGTTGAGTATTGATTACATTTATCAACTGTCGTTTTAAGCTATGTCTCTCATTCACATTCACATTTTTATGAGACATTGAGCTCCTTTTCATTAGAGGATAAACAGAGCATTCAACATTTTGTTTTGTTTCTTACACCATCAAGTGCATGCATAGTTTATAAAAGACTCAAGATAATAGTTTAATTTCAACATTATGAGCATAATTCTCATGTTTAGCAAAGAATAATGAACAGTAATGGAAAAAATCGGTTCATACATAGAACAGAGTAAGTGAAAGTATTACATTCATGAACAAGAATTTTGTCCCAGAAGCTACAATGATACATATAGCGGGGGCAAAGCATCAGAAGACATCACAATGCATACTAGAGGTTACTGGCATATTTTGAGATAATGACTATAGATCATAATTGAACAGTAACAGGTATTCATCCTTTATGGAGGTAGCAAAAGAGTAATTGCGGATGAGTTTTCATGGTTGTCACATGTGTTCCATACACTTGTAAGGAGCTCAGAATATCAGAAAATACAAAGAGACAGATTATTCATGCATTTGAAGTATTCATAGCTTCAAAAGCATGTTGAAGTCATGCATTCAAGTTCAAGAGACAACAGAAACGAAAAGCTTTCATGTTCATCAACTCAAAATATGATTGAGTGAAGGCAAAGTCAATATTCAAATGATCCAGATTTGAGCAGCAATGATCCAGATTTGAGCAGTAATGAAAATAATAAAGGATAATGAACCAAAGTTTTCATCTTCAGCACAAAAATACATTGAAAGCTTTTGATCTCTAAGCCTTTTAAAAACATAAAATGCAGCCATATACAGTGAGAAGATTAACACCAAAATGGAAAGGTTTTTTTTTAATCTGAGAAAAGCTTGTGTTTTAAAACAGAAATCTCAATGAGATTGAAAGGAAAATGCCCAGCTTCAGATTTAAAAGAAGATGTGGCTATAATATACAGAAAAATCAAAGCATTTTATCTTTTATGAGTTCAAAATGCTATGCTTTGCAGAGATCTCAAGAAGATAATCATGGCGCAACTTGAAAGTGAAGTTTTTTGCAGATTTAAAACAGAAAATAATATTTCTATTGTGAGAAAAATGCCTAGATTTGAAAAAACGTGGCTGTAATATATAGAAAAATTGAAGCTTCTCATCTTTTATGAGTTCAAAATGTTATATTTTTTGCAGAAATCGAAAAAGAAACATCATGGCGTGGCTTACAGAAGTGAAACATTGCAGATCTAAAGATTCACAAAACTAGATTCGGGTTTTAAAGCAAGTTTTTTCTTTATTTCTGGAAAATACTTCAAAGAAATTTCATGGCAGCTTCAAGAAAAGCAGAAAAACTTTCAGAAATTCGCATGAGAAGGAGAAAATCAGACTTTTATCTTCAAATACCTGTTAAAATCTTCATTTTTTCGAATTTAGAAGAGTCTCCAGCAAGTTTGAAGCTAAAGGATGATAATGGCAGCCATAATAATGAAGTTTCGTGCCCAGATTCGAGGCAAAAGCTTAGATAAATGAAAGAACCTCATTTAGAGCTAAAAAATCGTGTGCCAAAGTGCCTCTACATTTTTGAAAAAGGTCATTTTGCTCTTATTTTGCCCATAAAAGATCAGATTCGAAGTTCTTCATGGCTAAAAATGACAGGAAATGATCAATTTCCAGCTTCAAACCCTGTCCTGGCGGCAGACTTCCTCCAGATGCTTCTCAAAAGTCAAAAGACATAATGATTTTTAGGGTTCATATTTTGCCTTATTCATTCGCCCTAAATTCATTTTGATACTTTTGCAAATGATTTTCAATAATCATTGTCTTTTATTCTCCATGGTTAAGTGGTCGGCCTTGTTCTTATTTGTTTATTTGCATTAGCATTAAATCTTGTAAACTAATTAATTAAATGATATTCCTTAAATCATTTAATTAATTTAGTATTTTAAAATGCAAATAAATAAATGTTTTGTTGAAGCTGAGTTATAATTATTGTTTGAAGATCATAATATGAAATGAAATAAATTAGCTTTATTATTCTTTGTTCTTATTTGCATAAATAATGTAAATAAATTAATTGAATGATGAAACAAATCATTTAATTAATTTATCTAAATGCAAATAAGAACGTTATGTAAAGCTAAGATATATATTACTCCAGTTCTACATCAGTTTTAACTGAAGACTTAATGAGAAGGAGTTGCATGGGCGGATTGGTAAAAACGAGGCAGTTTTACATGCTTTAAGCCACTTTTTCAGGGAGTTGCAGTTCAGTTGGAATAGTGCATGTATCAGTTATGACTTGGCAGTGAGTTTGAGCTTGATTGGACTTATTTTTGCATGGTTTTCGGCCTCCTTTTTAGAGATATTTTTTTCTACTCGGATTTGGCTTTGGAATCGTCACCCTTTCTTGGAGTTGGACTTTCAGTTCTTTTTCCATGCCTTTTTGAAAGGTTTTTTGTATATATTGAAAAACTTAACTGTTTTTCAATTCAGTTCTTGTTTTCTACCTTTGCCTTCAGCAAAGAAGACTATCTTGTAACTCAGCATTTATTTACAGATTAATACAGTAGTGTTTTTATAGGTTCAAATCGTGTTTTTGCAGAGAATTCCTTCAAGTTTCAGTATTTTATAATTTTCCTTCAAGTTTCAAGCATCTTTGTCATGTGGGATTGATCGAAGTAATTATTGTGTTGCAGTTTTTGAAACCTTTAAATATTTCTGTCTCCTTAGTGAATTTTGTATGCATCCAGGTTGAAATCCACTGGTTAAACATTGTGTTAATCAATAATCAAATAGTCTAGTTGTGGAAATCATATTTCCCTTCTGTGATTGTTTCTTTAATAGCCTTTGTTTAAAATATTCAAGTGTTTAAACTTCCAGATCTAGTTGTGCGAATGAAAATAGTGAGTAATTGTTCTGTGAGTTAAGTCTGCAAGTTGGATTCTTTGGTGCATCACCATAAATTAAAAGTTTCATAGTTTAGAATTCAGACTTAGTCTTTCTACCTCTTTCCCAGCCAAGTCAATTAGATTTTAGGGGATTTTTATCAGGGAACCAACCCTCTCTGGAGATTGATTCTCAGTTTTAGGCAACCCACAGGCCTGAGAATCATTCCATGTTTCAACAGATTGCTAAATTTAACTATTCAAGCGTTCGGGTGCAATCTGAATTGACAATAGTAACATCAGCTAAACTTCTAGGATACATTGTATTAGCTAAAGGCATTAAGGTGGATCCTACAAAGGCCAAAGCCATCATGGAAATTCCTCGTAAAAACATCAGCCAACTTAGATCATTATAAGGAAGGTTCTAGTTCATCAAGAAATTTATTGCACAACTAACTGATAAAACTCATCCTTTCAACCACTTATTACACAAGAATGCATATTTCAAGTGGGATGACAAACACGAAGCTGCCTTCAGTCAACTAAAATAGTACGTGATGACATCGCCTATGTTGATATCACCAATCAAGGGAAAACCACTATTACTATACATTGCAACAACCAAGATATCTTTGGAAGCCTTATTAGCACAAGAAGATTCTATAGGAAAGGAGAGAGTCATCTATTATATCAAAAAGACCCTAAATGGTTATGAGATAAATTACACCTTTATTGAGAAAGCATGCTTTGTGGTTGTATTTGCTACACAATAATTGAGGCATTACATGCTAACTCACACCATCAAACTCACTGCCAAAATTGACCCATTGAAGTACTTACTCAACAAAGTTGCTTTAACAGGGAGGTTAGCCAAGTGGGTCATGATATTAAGTGAGTTTGACATCCAGTACGTGGACATGAAAGTAATTAAAGGTCAGGCCATAGTAGATCAACTGGCTGAAGCACCATTGTTAGATAACAATCCAATGAACATTGAATTCCCTGATAATGATATCCTAACCATATCTACACAACAGTGGTTGTTGTACTTTGATGGCTCTTATACACAACATGGATCAGGCACATGAATCTTGTTTGTCTCGCCACAAGGATACACAATCCAAAAATCCTACAGATTAATGTTCCCTTGCACCAACAACACAACTGAATATGAAGCATTGATCATTAGAATCAATATAGTTGTTGAATGGAAAATCATGGAATTGCTAGTCTATGGTGACTCACAATTGGTCATCAACCAAGTCAATGATGATTATCAAACAAAGGATGACAAGTTGCAGAGGATGGTGGATGATTTCAAAAATTACTTGGTTGAGATCAAGTTTGCACAAGTTCCCATAATAGAAAACAAAGCTACAGATGCAATGGCCACCATTGCTTCTCTCTTGCAGATACCTGAACAATGAATATGTTATGAATTCATGGTAGAAAAAGTGTCAACCTAGCTTATGAAGATCCAGAATCCCAAGTGATATGTCATATTGTCGACCCTCAAAATTCCCTCTATGGATAAATCTATACCTACTTACAAGACAATACCCTTCCAATTAACTTATCTCAAAACCAAAAATGAAACTTCATTTGACAAGCAGCTCACCACACCCTAATAGTTGATGTACTTTATAGATGAGGTTTGGATGGTACTCTTCTTTGGTGTCAAGAATGTAACGAAGCTGAAATCGCTTTACAAGAGGTTCACCAAGGTATCTTTGGCACACATTCAAGTGGCTTAACCTTATCTAAGAAATTATTACAATTGGGGTATTACTAGCTGAATATGGAGAAAGATTCATTTCAATATGTCAAAAGGTGTTCCAAATGTCAAATTCATGGAAACTTAATACATGCACCAGCACAAGAGTTGCCTCCTTTCACAGCTACATGGCCTTTTTTCTAGTGGGGATTGGACCTTGCAGGTAAGATTCACCCCTCTTCCTCTAATGGAAATAAGTTTATAATCACAGCCACAAAATACTTCACCAAGTGGATTGAAGTTGTTCATCTAATCACCATCACTGGGAAACAAATCTCATCATCCATCCTGAATTATCTCATCTATCAGTATGGTGTTCCTCAATCTATCATTACAGATAATGGCTAACCCTTTAAGAATCAAGATGTTCAAGAGCTCTGTGAAAGATTCCATATCCAACATCATTTTTCTACACCTTACTATCCCCAAGGGAATGGCCAAGCAAAGGCCTCAAACAAGACTATTCTGAAGATTTTGAGGAAGACCATCAATGAAGCTAGACATGATTGGCATGTTCAACTAAACCCGACATTGTGGGCTTACAAAAATAGTATCCATACCCCAATAGGAGCAACACCATATTCTCTTGTGTATGGATTAGAAGCTATTCTACCTATTGAGGTCGAGATACCATCCCTGTGTGTGTCACTTAAAGGGATGATTTCATGCCAGGATTATAGAGTATCAGGGCTACAAGAATTGGAACTGTTGGATGAACGTTGGCAACATGCAGTTGATCATCTAAAAGCTTATCAACAAAGGATATCTAGGAGCTACAATCATAAAGTAATACCTAGAGAATTTCAGGTGGGCGACTTAGTCTTAAAAGAAAATCCTCGTAATCAACAAGATTGAGAGAAGGGGAAATTTGAACCTAACTGGCTAGGTCCCTTTATTATAGTATTAGTATTTGGATTAGGAGCATATCAATTATCCACACCAGAAGGGGATCTATTTGACAAACCCCTCAACAACTTACATCTCAAAAGGTTTTACACCTAACTCATCTAGTGCATTGGTAAAGGTCCAGGAAAAATACCAAAAAAATAAAAAAAATGCAAAAATCCAAAAAAAATAGAAAAAGGATTGAACAATAGTAAAGAAAAAAAAGACCGTCCTCTAATGAAAACCACTTCGGTGGCACTTTGGGCAAGTACCTTGGTGAAAACCTAGAAAACAGGCGCCTTGCGTAAAATAAGCACTCTCCATTTATCTTGGGTTGCTTGACTTGCTCTGCATCATTTATCCATCATGCTTTCATCTCTTCATTTTTTACGCTTCCATGTTTGCATCATAGCTTGATCCAGTGTTTGTATCATGGTATCCCCTGGCATTACTCGACCCATTCTAAAAATTAGTTTTTCCTATTGTATCACACTGGGGGTATGTCCTACATTGGATTGGATTCTTGTACATTCTCAAGGTCTAAAAATAAAAAATCCAAAAAAATTCAAAACATATCGAAAATGCAAAAAACATTCAAAACATATGAAAATCCCAAAAACATTCAAAACATATGAAAATCCCAAAAACATTCAAAACATGTCAAAATCCAAAAACAGGTCAAAAATTCAAAAATTCAAAAACATAGTCATCATTCGAACTATGTCATCTTTGAGCTTTGAACGTAGGCAAGGGTGATCTTTGATTATCCCTTGAGACATTTTAGGTTAGTCTTGTGGGTGTTCGCTATGTTCATATTTTCGTCTTGTAAATCTTGGTCATGTCGGTAGTCAAACTACGTGGTCTCTGTGTGTATAATGTAGGCAAGGCTAATCTATTGATCATCCCCTGAGGCCCCTAGGATAGATTTTTAGGTTAGGTCTTGGTCGTAATGGTCGTTTCTCACCTTGGATTGGGGGAAAAATCCTACACTCACTAGGGGAAAATAAACTTTGAGCTTGAACCAACAAGAAAACAGTTGTCAGACCAAAGTTACAAACACAAACTTCAAATGGATGATGATCTTTTTGAATCAAGGGTTTATCACGTGAAACATGAAAGTTCAAATTTTTCTACTTTGATTTTTTATATCATATCTCTCAAGTCCTCGATGATGTATCGAACCAGAGGAGCAAGGAAGGAGTATGGTTTTTCTTTGTTTGTTGTTTGTGAGTTTATCATTATTACTATGCAAGTTGTCGTGAGATGTGCGCTACAAAGTATCACTGATGACATTCTAAATTTGCATAGGAAAAAGATTAACTCTTGTCTATTTACGCAAGCGATGCTCAAGTCATCTCGGTTTAATAATACTTAGATGCTTGTGTTGACTTGCAATTTTAAAACATCATGGAAGTAGTACTCAGGTCATCTTGGTCTAAAACATGCCATCGATGATTGTACTCACTTTCAAGATTTTAAAGGCCCAATGATGATAAAAATCATGACAAATTGGTTAATATAAATGACAACTTTTGAAAACGATATTTGCACAGTTATGTTAGACTGCATTCATGTTAGTATTGCATGTGTATTTATGGGGTTTTTCAATGCTGAAACAATTTCATGATGGTGTCATCTCTATTATTAATGGATTGAGTACACTAGACATTAACCAAAAAAAAAATCATTCTCATTTAGTGGCACATTAGTTGCATATCTTAGAAAACATTCTCACCTCATTCACATTCATACATTCCATCTTAATATTTGCATCAGTAAATACAAAAGAAAATAATAAAGGACATACATTGCATATCATTTTCAACATCAAATTCATGTCATCCACTATGCTTAAATAAGTGAGTCTCTTCAGATTTCCAAGAAATTTGGGAAATATGTCAAAGTTATGAAGCTTAAAAGATCAATCTACTGTAGTCTTCCCACAACTTTTGGAATTTGGACAGACTCACTTATTCAAGCTTAAGGCCTTGAACATTTGCAGTCATGAACATTCAATCATTTGCATTACACATCATAAATCACATCACATTGCATAATCATAATAAATAACATCACATTGCATAATCATAATAAATCAAATCACATTGCATTACACATCATAAATCATTACATTGCATAATCATAATAAATCACATCACATTGCATAATCATGATCACAAATACATTCATCACATTGCCTAATCATTAACATCACATAGAAATTAAAAATAAATTCACAACATTGCATATCATAATAGGGAAATAAAATACATATCAACATTTAGATCATAATCACCGCTGCATATCATATATCATCAAAAATCTCATAATTTCCATGTGTATAAGGATATCCAAAAGTAGGATGAGATACATCAAAATCCAAAAGGGCATTGTATCATGGGAACCACATCCTCAATCTCACGAAAGGTGTATACACAATATCCAAGGAACATCACAAAATGCTATGTCAAGCTCCCACTAGATGCTATTGCTCTCATAGAACTAGTACCTCCTCTACCTAACGGACCTGCACTTGGATGTCTCCTATCTCTAGGCAATGGCTGCGTGACACCCATGCTCACAGTTTGAGAATGAGATATGCTAGAACGAGACTGTACAAAACTCTCTCATCGCTCAGGAGGAACCAACTCATGATATTTACCTCTATAAAATTGCAACTCTTGAGAAATGTGTTGAATCTCTCTGAAGAAATCCATTGTACCTACAGATGGTGCCATCTATTGTATCCTCTCAGAAATGTCCTTAGCTTGCTCTATCCGGTGTCTAAAGGAATCCCTCTCTAAAGTAAGTATGATCATCTATGAATGCAACTACTATATCTGCTACCTATTTGTCCCTCTATCAGTCCTCAAAATATCAATCTGTGCCTGACACTACCCTAACTCATCCTAAAGGGACACAATCTATGCTCGAGCCTACGCTATCTCGCTTTGAAATGACTGAACCTCTGCATGCAAAGCCACTATCTGTGATGACTTCTGATGTGAGGGTATCCCAATCCAAATCCTAGGAAGCGCCACCTGAGCTATGGTAACTCTCCTCCTACACCTCAAAACTACAAAATCCAATGGATGACTATCATATGCACCATCATCACTCTCCCCACCACCCACTGCACCATCATCACTTTCCCCACCACCCACTCCACCACCATCACTCTCCCCACCATCACCTATGCAACCACCCTTTGCACCACCATCATCACCTTTGCAAACACCCTCCCCACCATCATCACCACCCTTGTCATCTCCAACCTCTCCATCAACTAGCAGTACTGGCTCCTCTAGATGAGTAAATATAGGAAAGGGATGCATGTGGAAGAACTCTGAATAATCCTTGGTCATCCCAGCGTCTATATTATACAGAACATAATCCCATAAACTAGGGATCAAGGTATAATACTGTATACAAGTTGCCTCATATGGTACACAGGGGCCCCACTCTAAAACATCCTCTCATCGTCGTGCATAATGGGAAACTCCTAGGGGCATCCCTTGAACCTGTCCAAACTATCAACATACTTGCAGATACAGGTACCGCTTAAGAACAACATGTGTCCACCCAATCAGATAGTGGGATAACAACATATATGGCATCTCCAGTTGATCCTATGGACACTGATCATAATCCAAGTATGACCGCCATGTGACAGTCTCCAAATCATCTAGCACACACCTCCAATAGGAAACCTTGCCCAGCTTATGCTGGACATGTGGACCACTATAATTGAAAACATAGGGTCTCCCTCATGGTCAATGTCTCTCTCCCATGGGCTGAGTGATGGCTATATGCTCCCATGCCCAGGTCTACAGTAATGTGACACCACATGACAGGCTTGTCGCCCTGTAATAGACAACCTCATGCAAATCTTGATATAAGTGGGCTAACATACATGAGCCCCAGGCATACCTCGTACCATCAAGTGTCATCCACGATAGCACACGACCTCAACCTACTAAAAATTCCTTTGACCTACAATCAGGACAAAAGAATCCACCAATGAATCTAGAAAGCACACACAGAAAAGGAGCATATTTGCTAATCATTTTTGTCCAAGGGATCCATTGACCCATAACATGATCATATCGAAATAATCTTTGCAATGCAATTGTCCCACCCTGCTCTATCTTATCATACACTACTATCTCTCCCATCACTAGGATCTGCAAAATATAATAGACATCCTCAGGAGTCACGATCATCTCTCTAGTTGGTAAATGAAATGTGTTATGATCATTGCGCCATCTCTCTGCCAATACTGTCAATAACCCTCTGTTGATTCTATATTGTGGAATATCTAACAAGTAAGTCAACCCACAACGGGAGATAATCTCTAAGTCGACTGAGGATAACCGACAGACCATGTTCCAGGTCTTTGGGAATCGCTCCCGAGACTAGAGTACATCTCCATCTCCCTAATCATGAACACAAATTAGTCGATCAATGTCATGTTCAATCAAGATTATCAATCAATACTATCAATTATTCAAGGTACTGTGTAGTTAATCAAATTAGGTTCAATCAGGACAATAAAATCAATCAACCCATCATTCCTCGCCTATCATGGGGACGATCTACTATCAATCCTATTATCGTTCCTCACCTATCATGAGGATGATCTGCTATCAATCCTACCATCATTCCTCACCTATCATGAGGGTGATCTGCTATCAATCCTACCATTGTTCCTTACCTATCATGAGGACGATCTGCTATCAATCAACCCACCATTCCTCGCCTATCATGAGGATGATCTGCTATCAATCAAACCATCGTTCCTCACCTATCATGAGGATGATTTGCTATCAATCCTACCATCATTCCTTGCCTATCATGAGGATGATATGCTATCAATCCTATTATCATTCCTTTCCTACCATGAGGTCAATACAACACTAATTCTATCATTTGATTCTCGCCTATCATGACATCAAATCATCACACAAAACATCAATCAAACACTGTACATACCACAATCTGACTGAAATCAATCCAAAACATGAAAAACCAATGACTCCTAGGCTTTAAGGACATCTTGCGAACATCACCTTGAGGGCTTTCCGCAATCACACCCCACAAAATAGGTTAAACAACAAGCTAAACCACATCAAATCAACAAAGATGAAAACTTTCCAGGGCAACAAGAGGCACCATTTGGGACCCTAAAGGTGCCAAAATAGAGTTTGCAACTAAAAACAAGGTTTTCAAGGCTTACAAGAGGCACCACTTGGGACCCCAAAGGCACCAAAACAAAGTTTAACTTCAAAAACCTCCATTTTCAAGCTTGCAAGAGGCACCACTTGGGATACCAAAGGTGCCAAAATAGTGTTGGAGGTCAAAAAATTGAATTTCAAGCTTGCAAGAGGTGCCATTTGGGACCCCAAAGGTGCCAAAACTCTCAAACCACCCAAAAACATGCATTTTCAACCTTGCAAGAGGCACCATTTGGGATCCAAAGGCTCCAAAACTCTCAAATGACTCAAAAACATCAATTTCACCCTTGCAAGAGGCACCATTTGTGACCCCAAAAGTGCCAAAACTCTTAAAACACATGAAAAATTGATTTTGAAGCTTCCAAGAGGCGCCATTTGGGACCCCAAAGGCACCAAAACTCTTAAACATGCTAAAAATACTCAAAAACAACAAAAAAAAACCCAAAAGTGCATAAATAACATCCCATAAGCTACAACATCTATCTATGACATTCAAAATACTTATAAAAGGAAAAAAATGACTAACAAAGAGGTTTCTTGTAAAGCGTACCATAGGTCCAGAGGTAGCAGGCTGATTAGGCTGGCGAAGATGCTCAAAATGATGATTGTGGTATGGGATCACCATATTCCTCTAAGCTCTCCAATCTTCAAATTCTCCAAACTCAAAATGTAAAAATGAATCCCATTTTACCATTTTCACCTTTTAGGGGTAAAATGGAGGGAATTTTGGTGGGATTTATTTCCCATTTTTACCAAAAAGGAGGGGTAATTAATCAACACTATTCAAAGAAAGAGCTTGCAATGGAATTTCGAGAGATAAATCATCTCCACCATCAAAATCTCACTGAATCAACATTGGATCATCATCATAATCATCACAACACCATCACCTCATTCCAACATTTCATTTTAACATCCCCACATTCATCGATTTATCTCTCGAGGGGGCATATATTCATCAATACTTGAAATTCAAAAGTTTGGGGCATGGTCTAGGGCATTAAAATCTTTTCTGAGCATCGACATCAAAATTTTCTTTGAAGCAATATGTAAACACATTACTTCAAAGAGGGGAAAAATGTATACACCTAAAAACAGTCATTGTATTCAATTAATTAAATATAACCTATTTGATTAATGCTTCAACTACATATAAATAAGTTCTTACTTTATTTATATTGTTCACTTTCCTTTTAATTCTTCTAATTCACTTTCTTCTAAATAATTAAATAAACAAAATACCCTAAACGTGTTTATTTAATTAATATTCCTTAATCCTGATTAAGAATTAGAGCACATTTTTACAACTTTTTGTGTGCCACCTCATAAAAGGTCTCATGAAAATAAATAAGCCTAATTATTAATTAGAATTATCCTCACACACACTTCCACCAATGAGAAAAGGCACATGGCTTTATTCCCCCACACTTCCAACAAATTTGGAGCACATGGGTCTTTGTTTCACACTTGGGAATCCCATACATTTGGCATGTTTCCAATTGGTCAAGGGATTCTCTCCACACACATGGCATGTTGTCCTTGGTCAAGGGGACAACATCCTAATTCCTTTCATCTCCATCGTCTATCATTTCTCCTTTGAATCTAGACCGTTGATGGGTGCCACCTCACAAAATTCTTGAGAAACCCTACAAATACACCCTCTTACCTTTGCATTTATCATCCACCTTTTGAGTAATGTTATAATGCTATTTTGAGATACAAATTGGAATAGTGTTATAATGCCATTTTTCATCCACAATATGAGTAAAGTTACTATGTAGGTTTATCTTAGGAGCTTGGAGCTTTCATGGAGTCTTATACTTAGTTTTCATATCATGTGTTACTTTGCATTCTCATCTTAGATTAATTAATTGCTTCATAGTTACATTTTATCATCCTCATTGCATCATACTTACATTTTAGGTTAGTTTGTTTTATGTTTGCATTTGAGGATATGCATAATCATGGATAGTTCACTATAGTTTCATATCATCTCACTCATCTCCACTTTTTCATCTATCATCAACATCATCCTTCGTTTATCGTTGCATCCATTATCCTTTCCATCGTTTTGTTCCATTTAGAAGCATACCACTAATAATTCCAGCACACATTTGCACGTAGAAATCATCTTAACTTGCATATTAAGCATCAAATCTCGTTTTCTAGGTAGTCATTTTAACAACCTTTGTGCCCATAGAAATTTGAGGGCCAAACGGTTTAATAAATCCCTAGAAATAGAGAACAATGATACATATTTGAAAGATTTGATTGTATTATGAATAGAGTAGTTTTACTTGCTTCAAACTTTGAATGTAAACCATCTCATTAAGGTTTGTGTTGATGTTATATCTCTCCACATTCGACACATCCAGAACCTCTGATATGTTTCAACCATTCATTGGTAATATCTACATCATGTAGATGTTGCAAAGGTGGATTGAAGGGATCAAAACCAATAAAATGAACACAATTTGATTCTTATTGTATAGGGTAGTAATCACATGGGTAAAATGGTGGGATTGAAACTAATGAAATGATGTTTTACATAGTACAAAACCCTTTTAACTATGAAGTTTTCCCTTGATCAAACCCCTAACTTGCTACCCTTTTTTCTAATTTTGATAAATTGTAATAGAATAAACCTAAATAACTTGCACAGGAACATCAAATTTTTGGACTTATACTAATGATGAGTTTTGAATCATTTGGTGATGCTTCTATGTATTTGTTCAAGTAGTTGTTTTCTTGCAAGTTTAATGGATGCCTTAAGTTTTGTTATTAATCATTAGTTTGAAAATTACAATTGTAGAAAGTACCTTATGTGTTTGTGCCTTCAGAATTTGAATTGGGTGGTGCTTGTAAAGTGAATGGGGAAGATGATGTCATAGTTGGGAAACTTGTTTTGAAACATCAGCTTAGTAATTTTTGGATGTTAAGGCTTCCCAGTTGGATATCAAAGATCTTTTCTCATCAACTTAATTTGGAATTTATGTATAAATGGATTCTTTAATGGTGCAGGTCTTTACTGAGACAACAAATGAAGCAGGGTTGACATTTTTGTTGTCCAAGTCTAATGGAATTCTTGGGCTTTGTTTTCGAGAAATTTTTGTTGATAATGTTGTTCTAGGAGGTATTTTTCCACAGCTAAAGGGGCTCTATTATGAATGGTTCATAAGGCACAACACTTGCTGAAGGTTTTACAAATGGGGTAACAACTCAAGCGGGCTTAACCTTGGAGAAAACTCCCTGGTTAAGTGCGCTTGAGCTGGAGCAGTACTGGGATGGGTGACCTCTCGGGATGGACCAGTGCTTCACCTCCGTGAGCATCACCTAGATGCAATGAGTGCTAAGTGGACCATTCAATATCATGAGAGATGGGTTCTTGTTGAACCACTACTCATGAAACATGGGTCAATGAGTTTGACTTGAAACTACACGGTTGAATCCTGATAGCAATATCATAATGTTGTTCTAGTCTGGTTAGTGTTGATAGATTTTATTCTATATGTCAACTTCATTCTATAATCTAAGCATATCACCTTTCTTAAATTTTGAACAAGGTTCTAAAATCAAGGGTTCAATATGCCTATTTCAGGCCTATGTTGAACACTCTGTTTAAGGCATTTGAACTAACAAGGCTACAGTTTTTAAATTAATTTATCTTTTTGCTATGTTTGGACTTTCTTTTGTAAACTTGAGATATACAATGCACTTTTATTCTTTTTGAATTGAGACTAATATTAATTTTGCTGGTTGTATTGAGGCACAACTTCATTCATTGTAGAAAAGGCAATACCTTGTTGCGCATATTAGATGTCACGTTGCATATAAAGGAGGAAATATTCTAGCTGGGTTGTTGTTGACTGCATTGAAGGAGAGAGCTTCATATATGGGACACGATCAACACTCTCCTTGGATTCTACACGTTACAACTTTCTCCAAGAAGATTTCCCACATTGTAGAAGTTTTAAGAGATGAAAGGGGCATGTGATCACATTGAAGGGCTTCAATCATGCATTTCCATCATTGCAAAAGTCTTTTGGAGAAGTTTCTTTCTTGCATTCATTTATCTACAATATTGTAACTCATATTTTTAGTCTTGTCACTGAAAATAATAATTGTAATACTCTATTTGTAAGTTGTAATTATAACACCTTTCTTTTATTAATAAAGTTCACCGATTTTTCCTTCTCAATGGCTGTCATATTATGTGCAATTGATGATTGATGTGTATTTTTGTGTTTTACGCTTAAATTCTCAAATATCAATCAATTAAAATGACTAAATATACTACTAATTGACATCAATTAATAATTAAATTGACTAAATATACTACCAATTGACATAAATCAGTGAACAATGAATAAATATGACTAGATATATGACTAGTGAAATCAATGAATAAAAATGACTAAATATACTACCAAATTGATTAAAATGATGATTAAAATTAATGACTAAATACACTACCAATGCACAAAAATCAGTGAGTAAAAATGACTAAATAAGTGACCAAATTACAACAATCAATGATTAAATCAACAACTAAATGAGTGACTAGTTAAATATATCAGTGAATAAAAAATAACTAAATAGGTGACCAGATTATAACAATCAATGGCTAAATATATTAGTGGAAAAAAAGTGACTAAATAAGTGACCAGATCACAACAGTGAATGAGTAAATCAATGACTAAATATACTACCAATTCAATCAATCAAAACAACCAATAAATGACTAAAAATGGTTTAGTCATCAATCTGGTCACATTATATATGACTGGAAATAAACTACTAGTGGTCACATGGCCAACTGTAGTCATTTATAAGCAATTTTTATTAGTTTTTTATTAGTTTATTTCTTTTTATGTACTAGTGTAGAGAAAATGAGAAAACCTCATGAGAAAAACTCCTCTCCAAAAGAGATAAATACAAGATGAAGGACTAAGAATCCTAAAAAATAATGTCCCAAAAAGAATAGGAACATGAAGACTATCAAAGAAGCATGAAGAAGTTGAAAATAGTTATCAAATGATGATTGATATAGTGCTATAAAGCAAGAACCTCCTTTGAAAATAAGATGAAGTTAAATATCAAGAAGATAATAATTTGCATGAGTCCTTCTAATGACACTACTTGAACAATGATCAAATGATAAACAAAGGAAAAATATCTCACAATTGAAGACAAAAATGACATAAATTTACATGAGTGACCCCAATGACACTACTCAACCAATGCAAAGAAGCAAGTCAAAATAATAGGTTCCAATAGTCTAAAGAAATTGATCAACTGAGGGTGGAAGGTTTCCTCCAAAAAACATAAGTGCAAGAGTTCCTATATGGTAAGTTCTCTATCTCATTAAAATGCATAACCACCTACTACATCCACCTAGTAAATAAGAACAAATAATAGAGATACATAGCAAACTCCAAAGTGAAAAAAAGGAAGCATTAGCACCAATAGTATGAAACTCCCCAATAATGTTGATAAGGGATAGGGATGATGTGTCCATTGAAATTTCATTTCATAATGTAGTGTATGAAGGGGAAGAAAAAACAATTGAATTTGCACAAGAAAGTACCTAGAATTGAAAAGGGTGTGCAAACCAAGGCACACATGCATGAAGATAGATGAGGTGATTGCAAATAAGAAGGTGCACATGAAAAACCCTCATGGAATTTTATAATATAGTGTGAGTACAAAATATGATACAACATGATGTGTGAAATCTTTAAAAAGCATGCACAAGAGTGAAACTTTATCTTAGTATGCCTACAAATGGAAAAGTGCATTCAATATATGCCTACAATGTCCAAAAAGGATAAAATATTGAAAATACATATAAACAAACTCAAAAGAATTCATGCCATGCAAATAAATTATTTTTCAGGTTTCAAAACATCAAGTATTAAACTATAATGTAAAACCATGAAAAACTAAATAAAATGTGCATGGTGAAAATATCAACAAGTGCATGGATAACTATAAAGAATCATGAAAAATAGACGAATTGGTCAAAATTTATAAGCTCAAGAGTTGAAAATGGTCATCTGAATTTGACATAAAATAAAATGTACCAGCAGAAAAATCTAAGAAAACTACCTTCACTATTATGGGTAAGTGCAAAAAGATGTGACACAAAAAAGATGTCACTTTTTTTTTACCTGAAATGACAATTTGGTGAGCACCAAATGGCTTGAATGATTGAGCCTAAGGCTTGGTCATTTGAAGCCAAGTTTGGTGAGTGCCAAATTCGGTGCTCACCAAATGTGAATGATGACTTTTTAGCATGTATTTTCTTGAACTTTTTTTTTTTTTTTTTTGTCTTTTTCTTTCTCTACTAGTGAAACTATATACATGAAATAAACATTAAAATATAAGTTGACATTTACATATGGACATTTACTTTCTTATACTTTAAGTTATATTTTATATATATAGTTTTAGGATGTTTGAGAGTGGTTTCAAATTTCTTGGAGTTATAATGAAAATTATAGTTTTTGGAAGATCTTATAATTTTTTAGATAGTCAAATTTCAGTAATCATAAGGTCAAATCAATAATTATCAAGTTGTATAATCTTTCTCTCTCTCTATCTATCTCACTCATTGTTTATCTCTTATTCTCTAGACCTCTCTCTCTCTCACTATCTCCATCCCTTTATCTAACTCGCTCTCTCCCTTGAACACAAGAACTACCTCTCTACTCTCTATCTTTATCCCTCCCTCTCTCCCTCCTTCCCTCTCTACATCTCTCTATCTCCCCCCTCTCTCTCACTTCTCTTTCCCTACCTCTCCTTCTCCACTCCCTCTCTCCCGAGCACTCCCTCTCTCTATCTCTATTTATGTTTCTCTGCCTTTTTCTCTCTCTCTCACCCTCTCTATCCTCCTCCCTTCCATTCCCTCTCTCTCTCTCTCCCATTCCCCCTATCTCTCTCCCATTCCCTCTCTAATTTTCTCTATCTCACCTTTCTCTCTCCCTCCCACCCTCATTCCCTCTCTAATTTTCTCTATCTCCCCTGCTCTCCTTGTCTCTATCTTTGTCTCTCTCCTATCCTTTCCTCTTTTCCTTCCACAAACCTTCCCTCTCTCAATCTCTCCACCTTCCTCCTTTCCTCTCTCTCTCTCTCCCTCCCCACTCTTTTTCTCTCACTCTCTCCCTCTCTCTCCCCTCATCTTTCTCTCTCCCTCTCTCTCCTTACCTCTCTACTCTCTATCTTGCCATTCTCTCTCTCTCTCACCATTATCTCTCTCCGTCTCTTTGTCTTTGTTTGTCTCTATCTCTATCTCTATCTCTCTCTTTGTCTCTTTGTCTCTCTGTCTCTCTCTGTCTCTCTATCTCTCCCAATCTCTTCCTTCCACCCACCTTCACTCTCTACTTCTCTCTATCTAACCTATCCCTCTATACCTCTTTCTCTCTTCGTCCCTCCATCCCTTCGTCCCTCCTTTCGTTTCTCAATATCTCCACCTTCCTCCTTCCCTCTATACTCTCTTTATCACATCTATTTAAAACCTATCTCTCTCACTTATTTCTCCCTCCCTCCCTTCCTCTCTCCTTACCTCTCCACTCTCTCTATCTCACCTCTCTCCATCTCACCTCTCTCCCTACCTATCCCTCCCTCCCCCTATCTCTCTCTATCTCACCTCTCTCCCCCCTCCATACCTTTTCCTCCCTCTCTATTTCTCTCTATCTCCCCCTCCCTCTCTCTACCTACCTATCTCTCTCCATCTCTCCATCTCTCCTTCCCTCTATACTTATCTCTACCTACCTATCACTCTATGCCTCTTTATATCTCCCTCCCTCCCCACTCTCAATCTCTCCACATTCCTCATTTTCTCTCTATCACCCCTCTCTCTCACTTCTCCCTCCCTCCCTCTCCACTCTCTTTATATCACCTACCCCCTCTCTCTCCCTCCCTTCTCTCTCTCTCCATCACTCTCTCCTCTTTCTCTCTCATTCTTCGATTCTCTATATATATATATCTCTCTCCATCTCTAACTCTCCTCCCTTCTTTCATATCTATCTCAATCTCCCCACCTTCCTCCCCTTTTGTATCACATCTTGTTGCACATTAGAGAGAGAGTTGAGATAGAGAGGTGATACATAGATGTGATAGAGAGAGAAGTAAAGAGGGAAGGATGAAAGTGGAGATATTAAGAGATAAAATGAGGGAGGGGTAGGTAGGTAGAGAGAAGTAGAGGGGGAAGGAGAAATGGTGGGAGATGTAGGGATAGATAGAGAGAGGTGAGAGAGAGAAATAGAGAGTGAGGTAGGTAGAGAGAGGGAGGGGAATATATCTAGAGAAGTATAGATGGAAGGAGAGAGGGAGGGAGAGGTGGGGAGGGAGGGAGAGAGAGGTGAGATAGAGGGAGAGAGTAGGGAGGAAGGGATAGGTAGGTAGAGAGAGAGAGGGGGATGATAGAGAAAATTGGAGAGCAAAGGAGGGATGGAGGGAGAGAGAGAGGTACAATAGAGATAAATAGAGAAGGGGGGAGAGAGAGAGAGAGGATACAACTTGTTGATTACTAAAATTTGATGTGTTGATTACTAAAATTTGGGTGTCTAAAAATTTATAAGATCTTCCAAAAGCTAGAATTTGCATTATAAATTCAAGAGATCCAAAACCACTTTCAAACATCCTGGAAATATTTACATAAAATATAATGTAATGTATAAGAAAGTAAATTTCCATATGTAAATGCCAACTTATTTCATGTATATAGTTTCACTTCCAGAGAAAGATAAAAAAAAAGAGTTCAAGAAAATGCATTCTAAAAAGTCATTATTCACAATTGGCGAGTGCCAAATTTGGCATTCACCAAATAGCTTGCATTGGGAATTAACAAAATTTTACACATTTTTGGCCATTCTCTCCATCAAGTTTGCACGTGTTTCAATGCAAATTTATAAAAATACCATGATGATTTAAGCTCTCTCTTAGCTATCTAACCATTTTTTTTTTAACGTTTTGATTATGTTAAGGTTTTCATTTTTAACTTCTTTTGTTAGTGTCTCCATTTATTGTCAAAAACCAACATGTGCTAGTTTGGGTATAGTTTTTTACTTTTTCATCGAATTGTGAAACAAATTAGATTTTTAGAAACTAGACTTCATTCTACACGTAAATTGAAAAATTATTTTTGATTAGTTTTCAAAATTTTAGAGGGGAACATGCTCAAATTTATGCTTTTTAGGATGTGTCCACTTCAAAAATTAGTAAAATATTATATATTCATTAAAAAATTAGCCAAAAACCAACATAAACTACATGGTGTTAGCTAATTTCTCACCGAAGTGATTTTTGAAATTCTAAAAAAGTTAACATTTTAGGGGGAGCACAACAAATGCTATGTTATTTTTTTGATAAAAAAAGGACCACTTTGTGTGCTCCCCATTTTTCAAACCCCTAATCTTCACTATTTAAAAAAAAAATAGTAGTTTGGAAAGTAGATTAAGATCACTAAAACTCTTGTTCATGTTGCATCTTCAAATTTTGAGTTTAACTATCTTCATTTTCTTGTCGAACATCAGACTTTATTGATTTCAGAAAAAATAAAAAAAGTGACATCTTCAAAGCCCTTTTTGTGCCATAACTTTGTGCACTTACCCCTATAAAGTTCTTAGAACCAAAATTTTGATGTTATCTTGTTTGTCAAAATTTGATATCGTATGCCCAAATTATGCTAAAAATTAAAAAATGCCTCCTTTAAGGAAACACTAGGGATAGAGGTACAGTTGAGGGGTCATCTATAATTTTGATGTCAACAAAAAAAATTATATTGTGCACAAAATATTCTCTACGATTGTTGAGAAATGTTGGATTACCAAAGAAAGGGTTAAAGTGGCAATATATTGTTTGATGTCCAAAATATGTTGAGATTGCTAAGAAGCTTCAGTTGACAAAAAACTAACTCGATGGAATAAAAAAATTGCTGAAAATTATCATGTAATGAAAAATAACACTGATGATAAACTTATGATAGTATGTTATTGGAAGAAATGTTACTATGAGATAAAAAAGGATTGGAAGCTGAAAGCCAGTGGGAAAGGAATACCTCTTGCGACAAAGGAAATTTGACTAGGCATAGCCTTACAAGAAGTCATTAATTTTTTGTTTTGAAAAAAGTTATCAAAACCTAAAAATGATGAATATCTAAAGTCATCGGTGACTTTTGAAATCCAATAATTTTTTTTATAGTTGCTACCATAATCTCCATGAAATTTGAAAAAGTAGTAGAAAAACATAAAAAATAACCACATTTTCATGTGAGGTGGTCAATAGAGGTAGGAAGGCTACTGGCATAATAATTTAGCTACTAAAAATTAAAAACACCAACCAAAATTAAAACCCTTGTTCTATGAAAAAAGTAACACATGCCTCTAGATGAAAAGAGAAAAGTGCTAGAAAAAAAAATGGCATGCATGATAAAAAAAACCTCATTGAAAAACATGAAAACTTATCACTTGTCCAAGATCATAGATGTCATATCATATATGTTGGAACAAAACACCATATGGTCTATATATAAATACAAAAATCAATACCTCAAAATTTGTGTCTATATTTTTTTATTTTTTTTCAACCACTTTGAGTTTGGCATGTGGACAAGATATCGTAGGGTTTTTGGGTCTTTTCAATACAATGATGAGATCCATTTGACTTTACAACACACCAAATTTTTTCTAAGTATAAATATCTAAAAAAATGAACAAATAATTATAGATCTAGAGCTTTGATACCATGTTGGAGTTGACCCCTCAACCCTATAGTTCCCAAGGATAGCCTACAAGGAAACACCTATCACGAAAATAGAGAAATAATAAAGCTATGGAGACCAAGAGTTAATTGATACAAAAAATTAATGAATTATATTAAATGTGCAAACCTCACAATAATATGAGAATAATACAATAATGAATCCTTATAAAAGGAAAAAAATAAAAGAAGAAACATCAACCCTAGAGAAACCCTAGGTGAGGATAAGATTAGATCATGACATGTGTCCTCATCCTATGACTTGAGACACAAAAAATCACATGACCTAAGTAAGCTTAAGTACTAGAATGAAAAGAACCTATAAGGTAAATACCCTTTTTCTCTAATATTAAATAAACGATTTAAGTGTGCAAATGTTTTGTTGGTCATCCCACAAGCTAATTGTGATAAAATATCTATCACACATGTGTGGAAAAGTGGTAGTGGTAAGTGGTTGAATATTATGTAATACATGCAATAGAATTGGGTGATATATAAATTTTTTTTATACTTAGGTGGAAATGATATCCAACAAGTTTTAACTTTTTGTATATATTGAATTTCCTTAAAATATCCTTTAGAGAAGTAGTGAGTAGTGGGTAAGCTAAGTTGGTTTATAGAAAAATATGGGAGTTAATATGAATTTTTATTTTTATAATCACTTTATGACTCTTGGGTGGTGAGCGCTCATAGTAAGAGAAAACACATAAAAGGAGTACATGTGAAGTCAACAACTAGACTAGCTAGTTCTAACTCAAGATCATTTATCTCTATAACCATGCCTAGGTTATCTTAGGTTCATAACTTAATGTTAGGAATCATTTTTCCCTTCTTGAATCCAACAAGTAATTTATACTTAATGTTTTTGATGACTATGGAGGAAAATGGAAACAAAAATAGGTAAAAGAGTGACTAGTTGATACTCCATTATTTTCCATGAAATAATAGAAAAGTAATCATAAAGGTTATATTCACCTTTCCTAATCAATGTTGCATCTATCATAATTGAGATAACACATCTTAATTAAATTTATTTGATTGGTTATGCTTCTTGACTATTAGTGTTGGTAATGGAGCTTGATCTTATTAAAGGTCTATTTTTTGTGTTTTTATAGCCATGTTTGTAACCCATTTCATTCTGGTGGGAGTGAAGGGGAGTGATTTACCCCTCTTTTTAAGGTATGGGAGGGATGATATATATATATATATATGATGTTAGAGATTATGTTGATATTTTTATCTAGAAGGCAACCCTCTTTATGTGAGGGAATTTTATTACATTTATTTATTGTGTGAGGAGAATATAAGATAGTGAAGAGGAATTTACAATAAACATGATGTAAGTTGTGTCCCTTCATTTTGATAGATATAATAAAGGAAGGATTGTTTGTTTGTTTTTGGATGTAGCCCATATTGGGCGAACCACATATACTTGTATCTCTATATTTTTATTTTTTATTCTTACATTCATTTTATTGTATATTTCTTTGTGATCCTATACCTAATAACTAGTATCTGATCTATACATTTATTTGTTTGATAAAATCTAAAGTAGGGTTCTTGGTTCAAGAGGGAGTTATGGTAGAAGAAGGAAAGTTTAGGGTTGGAAAGTTTAACAACCAAAAAATTACCAACTATGGAAGATGAAAATGGATCATTGTCTATATTAAAAGGATATTTTTTTACCATTGGTAAGAAAATCAAATAAATTGACATCTATGAAAGATGAAGATTGGGAGATTCTACATAGAAAGGCCCTAGGAACAATATGACTATGCCTAACAATGCCAGTGGCTTTCAAAAAACAAAAAGAAATGAAAATAGAGGATATGATGAAGGTAATGACTAAAATGTATAAAAAACCCTTAGATTCCAACAAAGTCTTTCTTATGAAATGTTTATTTGATATGGAAATGCCAAAAGGTGTGTATGTTGTAGACCATTTAATTGAGTTTAACATGGTCACCAATTAGTTAATTTTTGTAGGAGTAAAATTTGATAATGAGGCTAGGGATCTCCCAATTTTATGCTCATTGACAAAAGATAGAATACATTGGTCATGGATATGAGTAATTTTATCTTTAGTTCAAGAATTTTAAATTTTTATTATGTTGTTGGTATTATCCTTAGTGATGAAATGTAGTGAAAAAGCACAAATGAGACATCCTTTAATGCTTTGAATATGGAGAATAGGGGAAAACAAAGGGAGAGAGGAAAGAGACCAAAAAATTGTAGGAAGTATTAGAAGGGCATATCCAAATCTAGATGAAGGTTGGAGTGCTGACATTGAGGGAAGAAATGACACCTAAAAAAATTGTTTCTCTCAAAAGGGAAAACAAGGAGATGGAAAAAAAGAAAATAATAAGAAAATGTAGCAGGTGATGGGTGATTCCACAAAGCTAGTTTACAATTTCTAGGAGATTCTGATTTTTATTGAAATCACATATTTTGAGAAAATATAATGATTTAAGTCTTTAAAAGTTTCATTTAAAGCATTCCAATTGAATGGGATTTGATCAAACTACCTTAGATCAGACCCCCTTAGATAGAACCCCGCTAGTTTTAAACCATACCTATAATGGAGTCTCCTTTACACCTATCAAAATGCTGATAAAAACAACTTTTGATTTACCTTTTGGGAGATCAAATGAATTCATTTAAAATTTATTTTTGGTAAGTATGTATTCCTTATTATAAGCTTCCCAAAAAGTATAATTTTAAATAAATTTAATTTAATTATTATATTTATTTTTTATTTCTTGTGAATGTAGGCTTTTCATTGAAAATCAAACTCTTTGTTCTACACATGTGGAAAAATAGAAGATTGTCAATTTTTTTTTGAAAAATATGAGTGCACCAGATATTGAAGTCCTTGATCCAACAAAAAGAAATTTGAATTTCAATTCATACAAAAAAAGTTAAGCATTATACGATCACACTATATCTGAATTGTAATTGGTTTGACTTTGAAACTTGATTAAAGAAAAAAATATTCAATAAAAAACTATCTAACCCAGTGAAAGCACTATATATTAGAGTTACAAATCTAAATTCGAAAGAATTAGAATTTTATCCTTCATGGAAAAAAAGATGTGTTATACGGTGTCACTTTTTAAAATTGTTGTTTGATGAAAAAAACTAGTTTTCGAGGGAGATGGAAAAAGAAGTGCATTCTAATTCTAAAAATTAGAATCTACAGACAAAATGTCATGAAACTCTAGTTTGCATCATTTTCAAATTCCTCATGGTTTAGCCGCTATAGGTGCTTGAAAGTGAAGATTTAGTTAAAAAAAAATATTTCAGTGTCCAGTTTGGCCAAAAATTATAAACCACTATTGTGGGATCACCCTGATGTGTTGCAATATTGTTTAATCCTTAATTTAGATAATGTTATTTATTCTTGGGTATTAGGCTTAGGGCTTCATTTCAAGCCACACCCCATAGGAAATATTTTCTAGACTATATTCAAGGTGATTTTGGATAGGTTTATTTGGGTGATAATGAATCATTTAAAATTGTTGGAAAGGATAAAATACATATAAAATTATAGAATGGACTACAATGGTTGTTGTAAAGGATAAAATACATATAAAATTACAGAATAGAAAACAATGGTTGTTGAAAAAGTTGAGATACATTCCTGATTTGAAAAGAAATTTAATAGTTGGAATGAGTTTTCCACAATCCATAAAATTGTTAGTAAGCTTTTGGATTCAACTATGTATGTTTCTGTGTTGATGTTTCATATCACACTTAGTGATCCATCATCAGGAAGAGGAACAATTGGAAAAAATGAATGTAGAAGAAGCTTAATAAAGGGTCGGGGAGAAGAGGTGGGAGAGAGAAGAAATTGAGATTAAAGGGAAAAAGACAATTAGCAAAAATTAATAAAACAAACAAAATGAATAGAAAAAAAATATGAAAGGGAGTAAAGGAAGGAAGCTAAAATAAGAATTAGAAACAAATAAAATATAAAAGAAGTTATGACAAATCAATAAGAAAAAGTAAGCAATAAACTAAAAGTAACAATTAAATAGATAGACAACTCAAAGAAACAAAAAACATAACAAGGAAAATAAACATCAGAAGATCCAATTCAAATCAAGAACAAAGATAAAAGAATAAGAACATAGATAAAGAAAACAATCAGGAAACTCTATACAATTGATTTCACAAAAGAATGAAGATATAAAAATAAGAATACAAGAACAAAAGAAAATAAGAACACAAATAAAAAAATATAAATAAAGGAACATAATTAAAAAAATAAAAACAAAAGAACATAATTAAAAAAAGAAAAAGAATATAAGAACAAAAAGAAAAGATAAAAGAATACAAGAACAAAATTCAACAAGTGCCACATAGTGGCCAATACTTGCCTTTGTAGTATTCTAATTAGAGATTTGTAGAATTGGAATAAAAATAAATGTAAGTTTAATTAATGTGAATAAAATTAAATGTAATTTTTTTTAATTGTTAAATTTAGTTTTGACTTTTGACTTTTGTGTTTGGTTTGATTAATAACGTTGGTTTTTTTATATGTTTTGATTATGTAATGTAAATATCTTGTTTAATGTTAAATATTTGAAAATAAAATAAATTGGAATAAATGTTTATTGTTTGATGTTATTTTTTTTCAAAAAAATTAAAGTTGAATACATTTGAATATATATATATATATAACCTACATTAGGCTATGCATTATCTTATATATCTATATATTATAGGTTATAATTTTTTTGAAGAAACTATATATATATTAATATAAATTAATATAAAAATATTTTTAAAACAAGATATCCCTTGCTATTAAAATGGTGCACTCTGCTTCGAAAACTTCTGCTACTCCTACAAACTCTGCGAGCTCCAAACTGGAGCATGGCATACTATCATCTGGGACGGCCAAGGCTTGGATGGTTCTGCGGGGGTTTCTCATGTTCCTGCTTGCCCTAATATGGATTTTGGGGCTCCTCCTATTGTGTGTGTGCCCTCATAGGATGAGAAATCTGGCTCTCTATTGGCCTCATAGTGCTCGGTGGATGATGGTCTATGGCGGGATATTGGTGGTAAGTGGGCGATGATTTTCCCTTCTCCCTCAACAACAAATGGCACTCTGAATAGGGGTCTTGGATGTGAATTTGGGGGTGGCTCAAAGAGAAATTTTGTAGTGGCACTTGCTGGGCGCCCCCCTTCTCAATATCCCCATGAGGTGGAGGGTAACCCAGGATTGGGTGTTTCTGATGTATCTCCTCCCAGGTATAAATCTGATACCATTTTATCTTCTAGCGGCACTCCTGTGAGCCCTCCCTTCGCTACTCGACACTCAGCCTTGACTATAGAGATCTGCCTTGATGATTTGGCCTGCGATAGAGAAGAATTTCTGGTGGAACATGCACTCATTTTTCAATTTATGAAGGTTTGGCCTAAACTCCACAACCTTCATTCTTGGATTGATGCAAATTGGAAAGATTACCTCAAAGATGAAATCAACATATACCCATGTGTGAAGGGGTTTTTGATTTTAGAATTTGAAGCGGTGGAAGACAAAGAATTGGTGCTCAGCATTGGCTCGTGGTTTTTCCATCACAATTTTTTATGCATGAAGCCCTGGTTTCCCTCATTTGACCCACGTACAGAGACTTTTTCAACAACTTTTTTATGGATCCATTTTCCCTACCTCCCATTGCAATTCTGGGAAATTGGTTGTCTAAAGGTGATTGGTAATGGATTGGGGAAATATCAAGGCCTTTCAAATGAGACAATCAACTATGAGAATTCAACATTTGCTCACTTATGTGTTGAGATGGATGTTTCAAAAGGACTTTTGGCTGATATTTATCTCAAAGTTGGAAAGAGACGCTAGTGCCAACGAATAGATTACAAAAATATAGCATTCAGATGCAGATTTTGCTTTGCCACATACCATGGTACCGTTCAATGTGGGAAAAAACATGTCGGGGTGCATGGGAATGATGCTCCTATTCACAAACCTTCATGGTAAGAAGGGGTTAAATCATGCCATTATGCAATTTCTATTCCTTCAAAGACTGCAACTTGTTCCACTCCCACTTCTTTGAGCTCAGTTCCTATCCCGTTGCCCAAATTGGCAGTTGCTTGCACGACAGATCCTTCCCTTTAGTTTGTGGATGACAACACTTCATCTTCCCCTCCAATGTGTGTTTCACAAGATAAAATCTTTGATTCTTGTACTGCCAATGTAGACATGTCTTCTCCTCATATCTCACAGTCGGGCCTCCTTGATAAGGTTGAGGTTTCCACTTTGTTGCCTACTGCCTCCTGTAATGATGTTGTGAAGATTGGGCACAAGAGTATTGATCCTTGTTCGGCCTTTGGGATAGAGCAGGATTGGACTGAAGTTAGGTGGAAGAGATTTGTTCCTCCTATCCGAATGACATTAAGATCTGCAAAGAAATAGTGTTAAGTTTTATGATGCTTTGGGTTTGATCTACCCATTTTTGGTCCTTTTGTGTTGCACCCTGTTATCAGGGCATGCATTTGTGCTCTTTTTGGATTTGTATTTTATGGGAGTTGTCCCCTTGATAGTACTTACCTATAAATATATATATATATATATATATATATAAATATAAATTAATATAAAAAAATCTTATTAATGAAAATAAGAAGTAGCACATATATAATCAAATTATACCATAAACTAGCATACATATATTAAATATTAATATATATTAAATACGTCGAGAGTTATCTTTTCTCGAGGTGCCTATTTTCATCAACTTATTCAAAACAATAGTAAACTGCCCATATGATATCACCATTTCAATCAATCAAATAATATATGAGCTAAATAAATGAGATAGAAAGACTCAATAGCACATTAGAGGTTAAACACAAAGATGCTTAGTTGTCTTATGAGTTCCTCGTGAAATTTGAATTGACTAATTTTAATTATAATTTGATTTTCAATACATATGTCCAATTTCTTCGTGATACAATTGTCAATTAAGATAAGATCAAATATTAAATTTATGTATTTTCTTCACAAAGATACAAGATAAGGTAACCAAACCCTAGTATTGATTCTAGCGTGTATTAAGAAAATGTAACCTTGCCAAGTTCCAAACCAAATGAGCCCTAGCAAGTCTAACAGACTCAACTTGGGAGACTTTCCATCCCACTCAATAATAAAACAACCACAAATAAAAAGCAATAAACCTTATGAATCCTTGAATCTTTGTTTTGTTTTACTACAACAACAAATTATAACAATGCAATTGGTTTCAACAAGACTAAATTTGTGATAGCTAAATTCAAGTGAATCCAAAAAATGTAAAGCCAAATGTGCAAGAAATCCAACTTTAGGAGAATAAAGCCAAACCTGCAACCGTGAAGTTTTGAAACAATTATGATTCAACAACCTCTTTTAATAGAGGTCTTCATGAATTCAAAGATAAGAACATCTAAAGAAAGTTGTGAATAAAATAGATTTAAAACTGCTTTAAAAACAAAACAAACAAACTAGAAACTATTGAAAAATAAATAAAAATAAAATAAATACACTATCGAAAAAAAAAACATAATAATGGTGAGTGGGAATAGGCGAGCAAGAGCGGGTGATTCGAATGGAGATGTAGAAGGCAAGGCGGATTCTGAAGATGGCGATGGTGATTGGGTTCTTGTGTGTGGGTTTTTCATAGCACATTCTGGCCTGCTTTGGCTTTGGGCATCCCTGGTGGTGTTTGGCATGTGGGTGGCTTCTTTTGGATGGACGACTATGTTCTCAATTGATGCGTCTCTTGTCTTCCTTTGGGTGAATCCTAGGCTGTGTTGGGTGGAGGCTTCAACTTGGGTTTCAGCCTCTTGTTTGCATCTTCTTGGTGGGTTTGAAGGAGGATTTCTTCTTCTTGTGGTGTGGTTGTGTTTGGCCTTATTGTTTTGTGGTTGCTTTCTCTACAGGGGTTTTGGGAGTGTGTTGGGTGCTTATTGGAAGTTTGGTTGTTGAATGGGTTTATCTTTGTCCCTATTCAGCGTATTAGGGAGGCTTGGGGGCTCCTCATGTTGATCTACTCTACTTCTGGCTTCCTTTTTGCTATCTTTCACCTCTTCCTTTTTCTCTCTGTTGGCTTGTGGGCTGTCTGTGTGTTTTGGAACCCTGGGTATTCCTTGATGCGATTTTGGTTGTGTTTTTCCTTTCTTCCTGGTTTCCTATGTTGGCTGCTTTCCTCATAGTTGGTGTGGGTGTATGTGGGGATCTCTCAAGTGGATTGGTGGTTGGATGGGCCTATCTTTGCTCTATTCGGCATACTAGGAAGGTGGGTGTGATTTTCTTGATGGCTTGTTCTACTACTTGGTTCCTCTTGACCTTCCCCTGCCCCTCTTGGTTGTGTGTTTGGTGGTTCTCTTTTGGGGATTTTGGATTTTGGAGAGTTTTGGCTTGTGGGTTCCCTCTTGTGGAGTGGTGGAGTCTTCTGTTGGTTGGTTCTATGGAGTTGTGGCCTATCTGTGGCTCTGACTGACATGCTAGAGTAGCTATATGGTTTTATTGTTTGGCCTTCTTCTGGTGTCCTTCCTATTTGGGCTCCTTCTTCCCTTTTGGGGCTTGTTTGCTTCTACTCTCTTTGGGGTTGGATCTTTGGTGGTCTTTTGGCCTATGCTTCTTTTTGTACTTGTGTGTCGCCTCCTCTTAGTATTGTGAGGAGTTATTGTCTGGGTTCCTCTTTGTGTTGTTTTTATTTACCATGTTAAGGTTTCTGATTCTTGGTGTTTTGGAAGCCTTTTGGCAGCTGTTTTTGGTCCCCCTCAAGCATTGTTTGGGGATGCTGATGTTTCAAGATGTCCTTTTGGTTGTGAAGCTCCCAATGTTGGTAATGATTATTTTTATGTTGGGAGTTTGTTTTTTAATGAAGGATGCTTTGGTGCTCTAGTGGAAGATGCTAATGGGGTCTTCTGTTCTTCTTAAGATGGTGGTGGAGCTAGTTGAGTTGAGATTGAGGTTGATGTTGTTCATGGCTATGGTGCCTGCTCTGGGCTCTTTTGGCCTTATTATCTTTTCTAGGTGGTTGTCTAGTCTTATTCATAGGCCCCAAATGGTTTGGCTCCTAGTGCAAGGTTTTCCAAAGGATGTTATGGTTGATTGCTTGGATATTGTGTTGGATTTCCCCTTATGTCCTATGGAGGTGGACCTCCCTTAGTTGCTACTATTGAAGTGGGTTTTCCTCCTATGGTGGTGTAGGTTGAGGGTGGTGGTGTTTTCTGGCTGCAGTGGTCTAGCTGACTGTTTCATTCTCTCCAATAGAGGGGAGATCAATCCTTTAGAGGTGTCCAGAGTTGGAGTTGGTGTCCTATTACTAGGTGAGTGTGTGTTGTAGGGATGCTAATTATTTGCAAGAGATTTATACTACAACGATACCTATTATTTTGGACTTAGATTTGAATGATTTGAGGGGCGGGTTTTCCAATCTCTAGCTGCTTTAGGTGATGTTTAAGTTTGTCAAAGGGTATTTTGGTTTTGGATAAAACTAGGTTATATTCGAGCTTTGGGCCCTTGCTTGTATGTCTTTTGTAGTCTGTATAGTCATGATTATCTTTTAGAGGTTGTTGTTGGGTTGTTGTTCTCTTTTTTAACAGCTTGTGCTGATGATGGGCTAATCTTTGCTTAGTGTTGTTTTCTTTAGTTTTAGCTGCTCTCTTTTGTAAAGGGTTCTAGGCCCCTTCAAAACCTATATTTTACCTCTAATCAAAAACAAAAAAAATTACAAATAAATACATTGGAATTTCTTATAATTATAAAAAATATATTTATGTTACTACTATAAAATGTTCACTCTAAAAACATAAAAAATTATTACATGACACTAAGTATTTAGTTTTAATTTATTTTAATAGAGCTTTAAACTGCTTTAAAAAGAAAGCAAAAAAACTAACAACTATTGAAAAATAAACAAAAAAAATATACAATTGAAAAATTAATAAAAAAATAACAAATAAATACATTGAAATTTGTTATAATTATAAAAAATATTTTTATATTACTACTATAAATAAATGTTCACCCTAAAAACTTAAAAAATTATTAAATGACACTAAGTATTTAGTTTTAATTTATTTTTTAAATTAAATTGATTTTACAATCTAAAAAAACAACATTACTCCACTTGTGTAATACACCTCTCGGTAACTCTCAACGTAATTATTTTTATTTTACTTTAATTTATCTTTTTAACATTCAAAATAAAAATAATGTATAAATATATATTATAAAATAAAAAAAATCTTTATAATTATAATATGAATGATGAAAATAATAATGTTATATAAATGCTAATTTATTATAATAATTACTATAATTAAATTAATTATAATTATTAATATTAAATTTTAGTATTAATAATAATAAAAATGAAATCATTATTAAATTGACTATGATATAAAAAAAAGCATTTTAGAGTGAATAAGATATCAAATCAATTTAAAACTATTTTTAAATCTGCTTTAAATCTACTTTAAATTTGCTTGAAAAAATGTCTACATACAATGAATATAGTTATGCTAGTTGCATGTCATTTGAACGTCAAATTCAAACTAAAGAGTTTTTCCTTACAATGAATTTTGCTTTTTGATGGATGCCATTGTAATACGCCTCTTGGCGTAAATATAAAAAATATAGATAAAGATATTAGTTTAATGGAAATAATAATACAATTTTAAATTTATTTTTTTAATAGTGTGAATCCAAATCTCTATAAAATAGTGAATTGATTTTTGTAAGATTTTCTTTAATAAAAAAATAACAATTACATGCATAAAAAATATCAAAATAAATCACATTTATTTATTTTAGAAAGATTTAATGAAATGATTTTATAAAGCAAAAAATGAAAAATCATTCCTTAAAAAAATGTTTAATTTGCTTTATCCGCCAATAACACACAAAACTTTTTTAACCAATCATATGCACAAAAAATAATTTTTATAATTTATAAAGTTAAATATTTTACAAGTTGACTTTACAAAATTGAATTTTATTTTAACTTTTGTTTAAATATTGTTTTTGATTGGTTGAAAACTAAATTATTAATAACTAGTTAACTAACAAAAGCCAAAGTCATTACAATAGTACTATGCCAATGGCAAGTACTAAAAAATAAAAGAGTGGACACTTAAAACATACAAATAAAATAAATACCTTTAAAAAACACAAATACAAGCAAATAAAAAAATAAAAACATATAAATAAGAAACTAAGAAAAAAACCAGCAACTAAGAAAAAGGAAAGCACAAACATAACATACAAAAAATAGCCATTACAAAGAAAGAACAATGAATGTAAAGAAACAAAAAATATAAAAAACAAAAGCACACCAAATGCAAACAAACAATAAGAACAAAAAGAACAAAATGATACAAAAGAACAAATAAATAAACAACAATGGAACAAACAAAATAAAAGAACATAGAGGAACATAAAAATAATATAAGAAAAATAAAGGAATGCAACAAGGACACAAATAAAATTAGGAAAATAAAGGAAAATAAAAATATAAAGGAACAATTAAAGAAAATAAGAAAATAAATAAAAATAACCATAAGAAAATATAAAAAAGAAGATATGTCAAAAAAGAGCCAATAAAAATGCATATAAATGAAAGATATAACTCTAATCAAACAAAAATAATAAAATTAAAGAAAAGTAAGAATAAATATAATAACATATAAATAATAATATAAGAACAAAGAATAAAGAAAGACAACTGATGGACAAACAAAACAAACAATCAAAAATAAAAAAATACGAAATAACAATAAAAAGAAGAAGAGGAAAATACAACTATACAAAAATATACAAATAAACACAAAAAAACAAATATAAGAATAAATATAAGAACATATAAATAAAATGAAATGAAAAAAAGAAAAAAAAATGAATTGTCTAAAATAGGATACACATACATATTTATGTATACATTTAAAAATAAACATAAGAGAATATATAAGACGGGATAAAAGAACATATAAATAAGATTCAAAGACCAAAAAAGAAAAAGAAGTAAAAAAGGAACATACAAACAAATAAAAACATATTAAAGTAAATATAAATATATACATCTACACACACAAAAGCGAGGAAAAGAGAGAAAGGAGAAAAATACCAAAGAGAGAGGAGACATGAGAACAAAAGGAGGAAACACAGACAAAGCCCTCTAGAGGGAAAAGAGGGTTGAGGAAAGGGAAGATAAAATATGAAATTGGAAGACGAGGGAAGAAAATAATAAAGAAGGAAAGGAAGGGATAGTGGACCAAGATAGACAAAGGAACAAAAAGAAGAAAGGAGATAGGAGAGGGGTGGGGGGAAAGGGGGTGGACCAAAAAGGGCAGAAGGGAGAGGAGGATAGGAAAGAAAAGAAGAAAGAAAGGAAGAGAATGCTAGGGAAGAGGGTTGGAATGGAGGGAGTTCAAAAGGGATTGCCAAGCTAGACTTCTATGCCAACCTTCATCCCGATTGAGATTGGTATTATGGTTTTTGATAGCAATGGCTTCTTGGAGCTTATGTTTGAAGAAATTTTCTTCCTTAACCACAACATGGGTGCTCTCAAGGAAAATGTGATGTTTGGTGAGATGGGAATGCTTTGCCAATGTTGACTTGGAGATACAATCATGCCTAAGATCAACACTATGCTCTTTGATCCTAGTGCTAATGGATCAACTAGTTTCCCTGATATATGGGGTACCACAAGAGCAATCAATATTATACACCCCAGAGTGGAGAAGAGGAGGCAAGGGGCATTTAATAGAGGGGATGAGCTTCCTAGAGGTGGAGATGGGTTTGAAGGCACAACCGGTACCCTTTTTGGAAAGAATTTTGGAGATCTTGTTGGAGAGGCCATCAAAATAGGGGAACATGAAAAAGGCAGAAGCCCTAGGCACAAGAATAGCGTGGTGGGATTAGCCTAATTTTTTGCAACTTGGAAAATTCTATGGATGTGTTTGTCATGATAACTATTGAGTTTGAAAACTTGGTAAAGGTGTGATAGCTCAAGATCAATATGGTCTAAATCATAGATGCGATAAGCATGAGTTGAAGAGTGTTGAGGATACTAGATTTTTCGGCAGGATGGTGGTGGGAAGAGGCATGCAAGTAGAGGTTAGTGCGAGTGGATTTCCTAAAGACTTGATGCGCAAGGGAGCCATCCTTCTTTCTAATGATGAGGACATCAAGAAAAGGAAGCTGGTTATTGGAATCAAGCTCCATGGTAAAATCAATTGTATAGAGTTTCCTAATTGTTTTCTTTTATTTGCATGTTCTTATTCTTTTATCTTTGTTCTTCATGAACTTTTGTGAAATCAATTGTATAGAGTTTCCTGATTGTTTTATTTTATCTTTGTTCTTATTCTTTTATCTTTGTTCTTAATTTTAATTGGATCTTCTGATGTTTATTTTCCTTGTTATATTTTTTGTTTCTTTGAGTTGGCTAGTTATTTAATTATTAATTTTGGTTTATTGCTTACTTTTTCTTATTTCTTTGTCATAGCTTCTTTTATATTTTATTTGTTTCTAATTCTTATTTTATTTTTCTTCCTTTACTCTCTTTCATATTTTTCTTTCTATTCATTTTGGTTTTTTATTAATTTTTGCTCGTTATCTTTTTCCCTTTAATCTCAATTTCTTCTCTCTCCCACCTCTCCTCCCATGCCCTTTATTAAGCTCCTTTTTCATTCCTATTTTCTAATTGTTCCTCTTCTTGATGATGGATCATTGAGTGTGATCCGAAACATCGACATAAAAACATGCACAATTGAATCCAGAAGCTTACTAACCAGAAATTTAATTTCAACAAGACAATTACAATTATAGAAAATTTATGAAAGGTAACTAAAGGATCACAGATAATAGGAAAAGGAAAAAGGTAGGTATATTCTATTAATGCAATAGTAATTCTAACTTTTCTATTGCATTAGCTTCCACAAGATAAGTTGTAAGATTATATCAATAGATGATTATACACATAAGCAAGAAGGGGACGAGTATTCTCCACTCAAGGAATTTGTTGCCAAGTTTGAAGAAGGTTTATTTAGATTTTTGTGAAAATGTGTTCATGGAAAACATAAGAGATTTAATTTTCTTGGAGCTGAGAAGGAAAATAAGAGTGAAAAGTTAGAGCTTGTGCATTTAGATGTATGGGGATTAGCTTAGGTATCATTTTTTAGTGGCTCTTATTATTATGTTAAATTTATTAATGACAATGACTAGAATTTTTTTGGTTTATTTCACTTGCAAAAAAATATTTCTTTGATACTTCTTTGGTTGAGAATGATATAGAAAATAATTTGAAGTGTCTCAAATTAGATAAAGGAGGCGAATACTACAACAAGGAGTTTGTTAGTTATTGTTCATACCATGGGATTCATAGACAAAATATAGTTCTAGAAACACCACACAAAAATGGTGTATCATAAAGGATGAATAGGACAATCATAGAGAATGCAAGGAATATGAGATTGCATGCTATATTTCCATTATAATTTTGGGTAGATGTTGTGGATACTGTTGTTTACTTAATAGATAGAGGGTCTTCAAGTTACTTGGATAGTGATATTCTAGAGGAGGTATGTTACATGTAAAAAGGTAAACTACTCATTTTTGATGAATTTTGATTGTGAAGTATTTGTCCATATTGATATAGGGGTATGTGCAAGATCATCATGGAAAAAATAGGCCCTTAAGTGGCAAAAAAATTAGAAAAATCAAAGTTAGGCAACTTGACATAAAAATTTGAATAAATTTTCTATATTATTTCAAAAATATGTAAGAATTGAATCTATAGAAAATTGAATGTAGTTTCTAAACTACTAGATTTATTTAAAAAAAACTATTTGGTGAAAATTTGAAATTTCAATGCAATAGTACTAAATTTTAGGGAAAAAATAAGTAGGTGTCTCTAACCACCCTAACCACAATAAAATGATAATATTTTTTATAATATTTTAGATATAAGTAGAGGACTCATGTCCCGATGTGATGCATATTTTTTGTAATTTTTCCAAGTAAATAATTACTTATGAATTTTTATTACAAATTTTAAAAAATATAAAAACTCATATGTTTGACCACCTTAACTTGGTCAAAATTCATGAATTTTTTTTTTTAATCCTATAGTATGCAAAGCATAGAATGTGACACATGTTTTAGATTCAAAAAATGTGATACCGTTTGAAAGCTACAGAGATGTTTTTAATCAGCCTATCAATCAGGACTTTAGTTGTAATTCAAATAGAAAATGAATAATAATAATTTATTAAATTCAAAGTAAAACATAATTTATATTGGTGGAAAGTTGAGAATCTCCTTTAAAAACCCTTTTCATTTCATCAATTTTGGGTAAAAGAAAAGTCATCAACCACATACCCTACACATACCCATCATATCGCCACTTTTTGGCCCATCATGATCCTGCACATACCCATAGAAAATATAACAAAGTTTGAGGAAAAATTCAAGAAATGTACTTTTATAGGATATGGAGTTAATGAATTTGGTTATCACTTACGGGATTATAAAAATCACAAAATCATTAGGAGTAGAGATGTTATATTCAAGGAGAAGGTCATGTAACAAATGTAAATTGTGAGAAAAAAACTCAAATATATGTTTCTTGATGAAATAAAAAACAGTGAAGTTCCGAAGGTGCCAAAAATTAAAATGTTAAAAAAATTTATAAATGTTTTTGCATAGAAAAAGGATATAGATTTTGATTAATTACTTTTTCCTAATGTTAAAATAACTTCAATTAGAACTATTCTATATCAGAGATTTGGGATGACCAAATAGAAATTTTACACATCAAATAATACTTACTCCTATTCCTCTTCACCTTTTTTTCAATAGACATAACATATTTATAAGACTTTTATATCCTATATTATAGGAAATATCCTATAACAACTTCCTTACATAGATAATTATGTATGACTAACAAATAAACAAACTCCTAAATATATGAGTTGTTAAAACAATTCATAATACAAACAAACACTCACTATAATATAATATTAAGTTGTTTCTCAACAACTTATTAGTAACATACATAACACTATTATCTTAAACATACTAATCATAACACCCATGTGAACACTAATTCCTAACACCCCCTAGTGTGAACATGGGGATAAAGTACATCATATGAATTGGAAACAAAATTATATGTCTATGCGTACTTTTAGGTCTGCATACTACTATTTGGATCTTGTTGCACATGATCACCTAAATATGAGAACTTATCATATTGATTTCACTTCCAATGAAATCATCATTGGACAACCAAACTTCCAAGAAGTTTGACAGTCAAAGGATCTTTGTAGTAATTTTCTCACTTATACTATTGTTTACAATATTGATGTTGTATACATTCTCCTCTATTAAAACTTAACACTTTCAACTGTAGTAAGCCCAACTCTCGTGGCTCATGCTCTTGATTTAGATGAAATCACCTCTCATTATCCTTTAATGGTTTTCACACAGGTTTACCACAAACTTGGACATAAACAAGAAAACACTATTTTTTTCACCTCACATGGTTTTTTGGATTACCACTAACTATTTCAAGATCCATGAATTACATTACACTAGTGCTTTTATTCAATACAATATTTTACACCAGGAGGTTACATAAGGAAATAAATTGCACAAAAATAGAAATGAAAGGAAGTTCCACTAATACAAAAGGAAACCTCATTGTTAGTGGCTAATGAGAGGTACAACGATTATCTTCCAACCTCCTGTGCCTCCATCCTCTAGTAGGTTTTCTACTTAGAAAATTTGAATTTGAAGCTTAATTTTAGAATGCCCCCCATAAGATAGAGGTCATGTACAAGCGATAGTGCATCCAATTACAATTGAGGCAATTTTTATTTCTTATAATTTTTTTTTACACTTTTACATCCTAACACAACTAATGACTTGTGAAAAAGGACCCTATTATGAAAAAAATGACTTTGAATTTAAATTATGACATAAAATATCACTATAAGGACTAATAAGACATTTTAAGCCACTATATAAACAATAATTAAACAAAAAATAATAATAACAATCCACCACTATGAAAATTCACTTCACTAAAAGATATCTTAGACATTCAATATATGTGTCATGAACTCATTATTGAGCACTAACAAGTTGTTCTTTAATTCCACTAGATCAATGGAAATCATCAACACCTTTGCGATCATCGCTTGTTGGAGTGAATTCATAATGCTCACATCTGTGTTATGCAATTCAAATCTCAAGTACCCATGTTGCATTTTGTTGGACTTTCATGCTTGTTAAGAACTGATAATTACATCTCTATCTTTCCTGCAAATGCACCATAAACCATGAAAGTTGAATGAGTGCCAAGGCATTGTAAAGATAGAAGGGCCTTTACTCCATTCCTATCAAGCATTTCTTATAGAAATCATGAATAATTTTCTCTATCACTATAGATGCAAATCCAATTCTTGGCAATCAAACGACTTTGAGAATGAGTGTTGATGCTTTAAATGATGTAAAGGAAAATATAAACAAAGATCTTATTTGGAATTTATCTTTTGAATGTGCTAAATATTTTTCTTTTCCTCCATTTCCTTCTTGGTTCTAATAGGGAAGTGATTTTTAATAGCTTTATAATAGATCATGGCGCACCTCCAATCTATTTGATCCCTTTTCTAGGGGGTAGGGTAAATTCTAGTGGATGATTCCCTATGATTACCAATACACCCATCTCATGTAGCTCACGCATGCACTAGAATTTAACACCATGATATTCAACTTGTCATCATTGTCACAAATTCTTTCAAAGAAGATTCAAACAAAATTGTCAAAGAAAATAGAATATGGGCATGCAAAACTATGGCAGGGCTCTAATACCATATTAGAGATTTGGGCTGACCAAATAGAAAATTTTACACACCAAATAATACTCTCCTATTCCTCTTCACCTTCTTTTCAATAGATATTACATATTTATAGGAATTGTATATCCTATATTATAGGAAATATCCTATAACAACTCCCTTACATAGATAATTACAATGACTAACAAATAAACACTCCTAAATATATGATTTACTAAAATAACACATGATACAAACAAACACTCACTATAATATAATATAATTTTGTTTCTCAACAACTTAATATAAGGTACATAACTTTATTTTACTAAACATACTAATCATAACAACCATTTGAACACTAATTCCTAACATTATAAGCCTTGTGGTAGTATAGAATTTTCATCTTGAATAGTTAGATGCACAAATAGCTTTTTTGCATAGGGATTTGGAGGAAGAGATTTATATGCAATAACCACATGGTTATGAGGTCATGAAGGGAAAGATAACTTAGTATGCAGGTTGAAGAAGAGCTTGTATGGCCCAAAGCAAGCTCTAGGGTAGTGGTATTTGAAATTTGACATGTTTATGACAGGACAAGGATATAGTCTAGATGTCATTCTAACTATTGTGTTTATTTTAAGAGACTAGATAATGGTAACTACATTATCTTGTTTTGTACATTGTGATATGTTTGTTGTAGGATCTAACATGCAGGATATAAATGTGCTCAAATAAAATTAGCTAATTTATTTGTGATGAGGGATTTAGGTGTTGCAAATAAAATCCTTGGCATGAGAATAACAAGAGATGGGAAAATCACAAATTAACATTGTATCAAAGTGAGTACATAGAGAAGGTATTGAAAATATTCCAAATACAAGATGCCAAATTAATTAGTACACCTTTGGCCAACCATTTCAAATTAACTGAGGAGATGTGTCCCAAAACACATGAGGAGATAAACTATATGTCCAAGGTTCCATTCTCATTGATAATTGGTAGGTTGATGTATGCCATGATATGTACAAGGTTGAATATTGCACATGCAATGGGACTTGCAAGAAAGTATATGAAAAATCTAGCTAAAGAGCATTGTATCACACTAAAGTGGATTGTTAGGTATTTGAGAGGTACTACTACCTAAGAATTAAGTTTTGAAGGCTCTAACTTTGCTCTATAGGGATATGTTGATTCAAATTTGATAGGTTATATAGATAGAAGGAGGAGCACCATAGGGTACACTTTTACTATAGGTGAAACAACAATAAGTTGGATTTTGAGATTGTAAAATGTTGTTGCACTTTCAACAATAAAAAAAGAGTTTGTCATTGCTATAGAGGCTAGTAAAGGATGATTTGGTTATAAAGGTTTATGGAGGAATTGGGAAAGAAGCATGTAAATAATAAATTATACAATGATAGTTAGAGTGCCACTCATCTTGCAAATAACTCATCCCTTCATTCTAATACTAAATATATACAACTTAGGTACCATTTCATATGATCAATTTTGGAAGATGGAAAATTGAAGTTGGAAAAGATACACACTAGCCAAAATCCTGTAGACATGTTAGCAAAGGTAGTAAGTTGGAAAATACTTATTTCCTACTCAGTTTCAATTGGCCTTCAAGTTTGATGGTGAAGATGAGAAACTTTCCAAGTCCAAAGTTAGAGCCTAGTCCAGTGGGTGTAGTAGTGGTGGACTTTCTATAATCAATCTCCAAGTGAGAGTTTTTTTTTATTAGATTAATAGGGAAAGGGACCTAATCCTAAAAGTTTAGAATAAGGGGTTTGATCTTATTAAAGGTCTCCTTTTTTGGTGTTTTCCTAACAATGTTTGGAACCCATTTCATTATGGGGAACAAAGGGGGTTTAAACCCCTTTTAGAATTTGAGGGTTTGGAGCAAAGGATCGAACACAACACCCTCAAAGTTATGTGTATATGTATATGTATATATGTATACATACATATATGTATAAATATATACATATATGTATATATATGTATACATATATGTATATATATACATATATGTATATATATATATGTATATATATATACATATATGTATATATATACACATATATGTATATATATATATACATATATACATATACACACACATATATATATATATGTATGTATATGCATATGTATATATACATATACATATACATACATATACATATATATATATACACACACACATATATATATATATACATACATACATATGTATATATACATACATACATATGTATATATACATACATACATAAATACATACATACATACATACATACATACATACATACATACATACATACATACATACATACATACATATATATATACATATACATATACATATATACATATATATACATATATATATACATATACATATATACATATATATACATACATATACATATACATATACACATATACATATACATATACATATACATACATATACATATACATATACATATACATATACACACACACACACACACACACACACACACACACACACACACACACACACATATATATATATATATAGTAAATCTAAACTATTCATAATTAGGTCACAAATATGATGGTAGAGATTATGTTGGTATTTTCTCCCGTAACTCTCTTTATGTGAGATCTTTTTATTATGATTGTGTATTGTATGAGGAGATTATGAAAGAGCAAAGAGGAAGTAGTGGATGTGTTGTAGGTTGTATCCCTTCATTTTGTTCGAAAAAATAAAGGAAGGATTTACTATTTATTTGTGGATGTAGCTCATGTTGGGTGAACCATGAATATTTTTGTTTTTAATATTTTATTTTTGCATTCATTTTATTGTATATTGCTTTGTGATCCTATTCCTAACAATTAGACATTTTAATTATTGTGTCATACCCACATCTTCTTGGACTTAACACAATTTTCTATATTATGTTAACTTACCTTATTAGTAGATGAGGTTTGGGGAATCTTGATTAGCTCTATAGTTGGTGGAAAACCATATGTATGTTTCTATCTTTCTTCGTTACTTATATCAAGGTGTGATGTATCATTATAACATGACATTGAAAAAATATACTAAACAAAGATAACTTCAAAAAATATTGTTTAAGTTGAACTTGTTAGATCTAACATAACTAGATATTGTAATTACTAATTAAATTTAGAAGAAATTCAAACAATACCATAAATAAAAGAGTTATTCCTTTTTCTAAGCAATAATATTCCTTGTTGTTAAGATGAGGATTTGAACTTGACAAAAGAATACGCAATAAATATTGCATACACCTTTTTATTTAAGATAACAAATTGAATGCTATTTCTAATCAAGGTCATTTTATCATTATTCCTTTAAATTTTTACTTTTCTTTGTGTAATTTTTCTTAATGCTTTTTTATGAATTATTTTATTAATTCTCTTAGAGTTACAAAAGAAGCTAGATTAAGAATTAAGTGTCCTTATCCTCATAGTTTCTAATATATATTTTGTTTTGACTTAAAAGATTGTTTAAAATTTGAACCAAACAACTTCAACTATATTATCATAGTATATTTCACTTAGGCTAGCAATTATTAAGTCTAACTAAAGTTTTGTTTGCTTATTGTTTTTTTAATTTATTTATTTTTAATTTCATCTTTATAAGCGCGGATTTAAAATTTTATTTCCTTAAACAACATGATTTTTTAATAGTTCATGATATCAATGTGTAGCGATTTTTGAATTTGGTTATGTAATTTTTTTTATCATCATATTCTATGATCCATCATCAAGATGAAATTGAGTTATTTGATCAAACTTTTTAAAAAATAATCTTTTAAAATTTTAAAGAACAAATATTTTAATTACTAAATGTATATTGAAGGTCTCCCTTTTTGAACTATGATTACATATCATGAGGTATACCAAAAACAACTCATATTTTTAAAAAATTGAACTAAATTGAACTGTATTTGAATAAAATTAAATTAAGTGCTTTTCATTCCTAATACTTATTTTATTCTAAATTAACATTTTGATTTCTCACAATTTTATCACTACTATTTATTAAAAAAATTCAATACAAAAAATTTCTTCCATATTGTTTGTTTATAAAACTGCTCAATCTAAATAGATTAAGTTAATGGAATTAAATAATAAACAATTATAAAGCAATAAAAGTCGGTACCGTGCAAAACAAAAGTATTGAGAATAAAGAGATATTTACGTCTAATGAGGCCAAAAGTCTTGTCTCCTCCACTCACACATTCATCAAAGCCACCGTCAAATGACGGTCTCGGGAGTCGCCATACATTATTTATCCAACGTAACCTAATTATTCTAAATAAACTAATAAATTAAGGAAACAAAAAAGACCCTTTCAATGAAGTTAAAAACAAAAGTTAGTGGAAATGTCAAAAGAGATCATTAAGAAATGTGGAATGTAGAAGAATTCCAAGTAGTTGTTGTAGGTGCACCAATCAAGGCATTCCTAACACCATTTCCACCACTCTCATGTTTCATGCCCACCAACCACTTCATTTGGACAACTCAATTGCCTCACAAATTCTGCATGTTGCTTGCATCTGCTGGTCAACCTAGAAGACTTTATTAATAAAAATGATTTTTTCATGTCAATTGTACATGTGAATATTAGTGTGTAAGATGGTATATTTTTATCTAAAAGTTGGTAAATAATCTTAAGAATATGGATTTATCTGTAAGACTCTTCATTTGTTGCCCTAGAACAAATCCATTGATGCAAAATCAAATTACTTTCACACATAAATTTGAAGCCTAAACATTTAAATGCATTTTTTTTGAATTGAGCCCATGTTTCTATCCCTCACGAATCTTAATGAGTTGACTAAAGTGTGAGCTAGTTCAAATTACATGCTTGGGCGATGTATTTAAGGACTAACCCTAATTCAATTGAATCATCTAGGATGAATTTGGGACACACAAAATAATTAATTGTAAGAACAAAAGGTGTTACTTTAGCATCTTAGGATCTTAATGCAAGGCTAACTATTAGCTTTGACCCTTGTTAATCATCATTGAATAGGCCCACCTAAGGAATTGACCAAAGGAGAATAAATCGTTGTCTTACAAGCCTAAAATGATGTGGGCCAACCACATTTTTCCATATACATGTGTAGTAGGAGGCAAACCATTTCAGTCATGATAATTCTATCATATCATTTTCATAGATCTATTTTCACAAGCACAAAGTTCAATTTTACGCTTGTGGAGATCAATTCCACAAGTATTGCCTTGAACTCAATAGTCAATATAAAAATCTTGCATTCTATGGTCATTGACTAACAAGTATAGATTCTTTGGTTTGGTGGAAAATCAATTTGTGACATTTATGAGTCTTTTCTTCATCGAGTTGAGAGCTAAGTATTTTTTATTTATTTAATTTAATTCCTACACTAGTTATAATATGTATTTCATTATCAATTATTAATCCTAACTTTTCATCCTAGGTGCAATTTATTTATCATTTTGATTTAATTCATTTACGTAGAATATTTTTGTGAGATATTATTGTGGCCTTGACATTTGCACGTGACTTAGGATTTTAGATTAGATTTTCTTATTGCTTACATTTTATATAACAAATTTGATTAGGGTTTGGATCCACTCATATTTGTGTATCATTGACTTATCTTTATTAGGGTTTTGGCTTGTGTTATTTGATCTCTATTTTATTACTAGTCACCTACTCCCCCTTGCACACTTTCCTTGCAAGAATTGTTTATTGTGGATATTGTCTCATCTTTTATAACCAAATTCACTCCTTATGCCACTATGATTTATGATGATGATACCTTACTCACAACCTATGATAGTGAACTAGATATTTCCTTTGCCTTATACTTATTTCATACATCTATAGATGATGCTTGATATTATAAGGTTATATCTTCTTTAGCTATTCATTATGTTGTTTCTTGTGATGTTATTCCTCTTATATGTCATGGGAGCTCTATTTCTATCCCCTTATATTCATGGTATTTTGATGATGCATCTTGTGAGGAATCTACAAATACTAATCTATGTGAGATATCTTATACTTATACATGATGATGATGTGCTTTGTGATTATATTCTTTTTCCATCTCATTGTGTGCCTAATATTACTTCTAATAGTATATTACCTAATATTATAGTTCATGATAATATTATGCATTATTCCATTCTTGTAATAATGCATAATATTATCATGAACTATAATTCTTGGTGTATGTTCTCGGAAGTATTTTTGTTTCCTATCTTCTGCCAATCATATTTTGTAGTTTCTCGCAATGTACCTCTCCTTATTTTAATAGTTATATGTTTGTGGCTTGCCACTTTTTAAATATATATATATATATATATATATATATATATATATATATATATTATGCATTATGATGTTAATTCATTCACTTCCCATTTAGATGCTATTGATGTTTCATTTACATAATGATGTTATGGATCTTATCAAGGAGTTGTTTCATAATGGCTTTGATGGTATTACTAATGTGTCTTTATGTGTTAAGTCATTTTTACTCACTAATTATGAGCACTTGGATGGTGATATATTATTAATTAGTGGGTTTAGATTTGATTTGAGTGGTAGAGCATTACAATTATTTAATGTATCTTATTTATTTTATCATTTATGGATTTGGTACATGATTTTATTGCTCATTTTTCTTCTTATATTGTGCTTGAGGATAGTGCGGACTTAGTTGAGTCTTCTCAAGTCATGTAAGATGTTTTTCCACCATCTTCTCCTACTATACATATGATGTATGTATCTTCTCATCCTGCTTGCCATAACCAAAGAATGCAAACAAAATATTTACTAAGATTACATCTAATTTTTTTATTTAATCTATCATTTAGTCAAAAAATTCATAAATAAAGATAAGGACACTTTACCTATTTCTTTCATACATCACTTTAATTAGGATTAAATGCATAATTTCATACATTCAAACTGTAGACATCCAAATTTGGACACTTAATTTATCCAAATTTATCACTTTTCATCCAAACATCCTCTTATCCGAGTTAGTTAAGTAATATTACTATTATTTAATTAATATCTTTAATTCTGCCAAATCCCTAAGGTATTTAATTAATAATTAAATACCTTACCCTCCTTAATCCTCTTTTCATCAAATAAATTAAATAAATATTACATTTATTTAATTCCTCACATGTCATTTTCATCTAATCCTAATCCATCTCTTAATCTCTTCATTAAGGATGTGCACATGCCTAATCCTTGATTAGGATGTGTCACATCCTCCAACTTTTGCAAGTTGGCCTTTAATCCTAATTAGCCCCTAATTATCCTCTAATTACTGATTAATTAATCTTAATCAGTACTTTGGTCAACTCTTCCCATCCCCCAAGGAATTTTTAATTCATTTTTATTCACCCTAGGCTCCTCTCTTCCCCATGTGAATTTTTAATTCACTTTTATTATTCCTAGAATCTCCTTTTCCCATGCACCTTCTAGAATATTTGACTTGTCACAATCTCCACATGTGACCAACCTTGGACTTGTCACAATCTCCACATGTGACCAAGTCCCACCTTTTTGGAGCCCACCTTTTACCCTCTAGATCATCCTAAGAATGTGAATTTTTAATTCACATTTATATCCCCAACCACCTTTCCTTTTCCCATGTAGATTTTTGAGGAATTCTAAAATTCCTCAAATGTCTCTTTCACTCCCACTTGGGAACAAGAAATCCTTTTTTGTGAAAATTCTCTCACTCCCCAAGGTGCATGTCCTTTTCCACCTCATGTACCCTCTTGACACCTCATCTCCATCTCATCTCCCTTTGGCCACTTCACCCTCCACATGTCAAGATGTGAGGGCTTGTGGGTTCTCAACCCACCATAGCCCTTCATCTTGACCTTGTTGGATCAATCTTGACCCTTGAATTCTCTAGAGAATTCAAGATCCTCTATAAATACCCCCTCCTCAAGGGCATTTTGGGAGGACTTTTGATTTTGCAACTACATGCTGCCCATTTTCCTTCTCAAAACACTTAGTCAATTTGCAACTACATGCTGCCACTTTGTGCACTCATCCTATTTGCAATATCATCCATTTGCATTTTACATCCAAGCACATAATAGTGATCTTCAATAGAGCCATCAAGGAGCACACAACCAATCCAAGCAAGGGCCAATCAAAGGAGTATCAGCAACAAGGGGAAGGTAAACTATTTGTCTTACATTATCTACTCTTCTCATTGTTCTATCACTCTCTTTTGGCTAATCTTGAGGTGTTCTTGATATTTTGTTTTTCATAGTTTTTAGTTGTTTTGCTCATTTAGAATAGCATAATATTCAAGGTACACATTTCTGGCACGCCCGGTGGGACCCACAAACGGGCTCCCATATTTTACGTTTTCTGTTGTTTAAGTTTTTGCAGGAACGCGTCGCAGAGGGGTGGCTACGCCCCATTTTTTCCTCAGAGGGGCGGCTACGCCCCATTTTTCCGCAGAGGGGCGGTCACGCCCCATTTTTCACAAAAGGGCGGCCATGCCCCATTTTTTCGCAGAGGGGCGGTCACGCCCCATTTTTCACAAAAGGGCGGCCACACCCCATTTTTCCGCAGAGGGGCGGTCACGCCCCATTTTTCACAAAAGGGCGGCCACGCCCCATTTTTCTGTAGAGGGGCGGTCACGCCCCATTTTTCACAAAAGGGCGGCCACGCCCCATTTTTCACAAAAGGGCGGTCACGCCCCATTTTTCACAGAAGAGCAGCTACGCCCCATTTTTCACAAAAGGGCAGCCACGCCCCATTTTTCACAGAAGGGTGGCTACGCCCCATTTTTCACAGAAGGGCGGCTACGCCCCATTTTTCACAAAAGGGCGGCCACGCCCCATTTTCCACAAAAGGGCGGCCACGCCCCATTTTTCACATAAGGGCGGCCACGCCCCATTTTCACATAAGGGCGGCCACGCCCCATTTTTCACAGAAGGGCGGCTACGCCCCATTTTTCACAAAAGGGCGGCCACGCCCCATTTTTCACAGAAGGGCGGCCACGCCCCTGTTTTGCTGCAGAAGGGCGGCTACGCCCCTGTTTTGCTGCAGAAGGGCGGCTACGCCCCTGTTTTGCTATAGAAGGGCGACTGCGCCTCCTGGAAGGTAAAATTGGTGTTCTAATTTCAGATTTAGTTGCTGTTTTTCTTATTAACATTGTTCTTGCAAGGACACATGTGTTTTGTGCTAACCTTTTGCATCATATTCTTGTGAAGTTGATGAAGAAAGCGGGATAAAATATCTAATATTTGCTTGCAGGGCTATCCGTTTGCTCAATCTTCTTTAAAATTATCCTTGCTATTTTCTAAGAACATAGCTTAATTAGGAGGAGTAATATTTGTTGCTTGTTGTTTTGTCTCTTTGTGTTACCCTAAGGGAGTAGTAGCTTGTTTCCGCTTTCCCCTTGCACTTCGTGTGAGCCTGGGGAGTAGTTGGAAGCAGTTATTGCTTTCTTCATAGTGGGACCTGCTTGGGGATTTCATCACCCCAAGGGACGATTCCAACCACGCGTACCGGCGGGGTATACAAAGGGGGGAGAGCGAAAGTTGTACCCCAATCCGGTCACGTCGTAATTGGCGGAGCGTCGAAGCTAGGGTGATACCTAGATAGACGTGAAGAGTTGGTCTGAGCCCTTCAGTATCTCGCTGGGGTTCCCGACTCACGCTTGTGACGGGCTGGTGTTCACGGTTGTGCCTCACGTACCGAGAGTATATCGAGGACTCCCTAGATACCTTGTGCATCCTAGATTAAAACCACTTTGGCCATACCCTTAACACTAATTATAGGGTTGTATTTGTTTGAGAGTGCTTTTTTGTGAAAAAACCAGTGAACTCTTAACAATTTGGCCTTATCATTATCATTTTAAAAGTCCTTGCCATAGCCATTTGCATCAAACCAAGCCTCTGGTCCACTGCAGAAGTGCAATTACGCCCCTGTTTTTGCTGCAGAAGTGCAATTATGCCCTTGTTTTTGCTGCAGAAGTGCAATTACGCCCCTGTTTTTGCTGCAGAAGTGCAATTATGCCCCTGTTTTTGCTGCAGAAGTGCAATTACGCCCCTGTTTTTGCTGCAGAAGTGCAATTACGCCCCTATTTTTGCTGCAGAAGTGTAATTACGCCCCTGTTTTTGCTGCAGAAGTGCAATTACGCCCCTGTTTTTGCTGCAGAAGTGCAATTACGCCCCTGTTTTTGCTACAGAAGTGCAATTACGCCCCTGTTTTTGTTGTAGAAGTGCAATTACGCCCCTATTTTTGCTGCAGAAGTGCAATCACGCCCTTGTTTTGCTGCAGAAGTGCAATTACGCCCCTGTTTTGCTGCAAAAGTGCGTTTACCCGAAACCCCTCCATTTGGATTCATTCCGCCTTCAAACCTTCATTTTACCATTCCAAACCATTACCTCATCATCCCAAACCTTCGTTTTGTCACTTTAAACCATCAAAAAACCTCCATTTACCCCTTTTAAACCTCCATCTCCTTATTCCAACCTTTCGTTCGACCATCCTAAATCCCCATACGTCCTCCACATTTATCCTTAATCCCCCATTTAGTCTAATTTCTTCCTAATCCACCAATCATTTCTTACCATTTGCATCTCCAAAACACCACCCATAGCCAAACCGTCCTAACCTTGTATTACTAAGTGGTTACC